>VDFB02147822.1:0-31669 GCA_007258455.2 Sequoia sempervirens | reverse complement strand
ACCTATACCCTCAACCCAATACCCTAATCCATCAACCCTATAGGTCGTCAACCCTATACCTCCTATTCTCAACCCTCTACCCTATACATTAGATCCTCAAATCTCATAATGACTAAAAATTGATGAAGAGTGTTGAAGATGAAGGTTCTAGTGATTAAAATCAACCACCTAAAATCATGCATTACTATTATGCTTGGAAGAGAAAGACTATGTGTTGCACATGGAGGTGGGTGAGTGCAGGATCATGGAGGTCCAAAAAGTGGTGATATGACAAAAAAATGGCTGACAACTTTTTATTTATCCAAATTTGATGAAATTAAAAGGGTTTATTAAGAAAATTTTCAACTTTCCACCAATATAAGACATGCCTTATTTTGAGATTAATAGATAATAATTATTAATTTTCTACATGTTATTATGACTAAAGTACTGATTGATAAGATGATTGAAAATATCTATAATTCTCAAACAATTTCACATTTTTTGAATGCAAAAGATGTGGCACATTATATTCTTCCCATACTATAGGATAAAAAAAAATGAATTTCATAAATTCTTGACCAAGTTATGGTGGTTAGAAAAACAAGTTTTAATATTTTTAAAAAATTTCTAATAAAAAATTCATAACTAATTATTTACTGGCAAAAAAAACATAAACAAAAGTGGCACATTTGGGCATGTGTCCTCTACTTATATTGAAAGTTTAAAAAATAAATAGTATTTTTTTCTTATACTTAGGTTGGTCAGACATACACCTGCTTTTCATTTTTTCCTTGAAATTTTTTGTACTACTGCATTGAAATTTCAAATTTCACCTAATAGATTAACTTTTTTCCAAAAAGGGACTAGTATCTTAGAAAATACATTCAACTTGAGCTACAAATTCTATTATTAAATATTATTCAAATTATGTTAATAACCTATTCAAATTTTTATGTCAAGTTGCCTAACTTTATTTTTTTGAACTTTCATTGCCACTTAAGGGCCTAGTTTGGACCCCCATGATCCTGCACTGACCCAGGTAAAAATAGTGTCTATAGCCACATTGGTCTTGTTTAATCAATTTTTCCACTTGAATTTTGTATTATCTTATGCTAAGAATCGACGAAGGAGGCTTCTTGAAGCTTTCATTGTTGGAAAAGTGAAATTTCCTTGAGAAACTAATGTTGCCACCATCATTTAATGTCATGGAAAATTGATAAAATCTATCATTTTCCGAAAAATAAAAATACTTACAACCAAAATTAAATGTGTACATGAGAAAACTTGTTACTTTTTGGTATTAAGTGAAACTTATTGAAGGAGCTACACAGATATGAGGGCAACTTACCTTGAAATTGTGCCTACCACCAAGAATAACTTTATGCTTGAGCATCTAGTTTGAGTCATTGGATCAAACTAGTAATAACCAGAGATTGTAAAACTAAAAAAATAGTATTGTCAAGCTTATTTATATATGTATAAATAAAATTATTTGAAAGGGTTGTGGAAACTTATTGCAAAACTTTGATTTTGAGAGCAATAAAGCATTACTTCTTCTATTATTACCTAATTTTCTAAATGCCAAGTATTTCTTACATTATAAAAAATCTAATTTGATAGATATTTATGAGTTTTTGATGTGGCTCATGTCACTAGTTATTTAGTTAAGAAAATATTGGTTTTATTTGTAGGCCTATTTATCCATTGTTTAGTTTTAAACATGGGTAAATATTTAGATTTTTAGTTAATTTTGTCTCTAACCCTTCTTATTCTTGCCCTATCTTTTTTATTTATTTTTATAGATGTAGTTAGTTTAGGATTATAATAGAACTTTCTAACTTGCATAGTGTTGTTATAGAGTGGAAATTTCATAAATGTAAGATGACATATTGCTAGTTGTAGACTAAAAAGTGATTTTAAGTTAATATAGGTTAGGATCAATTTGCTAATACATTGTTAAATCTAAAAATTAATTATTCATGTGCAATTTAAATTTTGTGTGTTGGAAAGTTTGTCTAAATATTGCAAGCCCCTTGATGGAATAGTAAAACAATGAGTTGTTGAAATATCCAACAAGGCCAAGACCTAACTATAGAGGTGTTGGGGTAGTCAATTTCTATTTTGGGATTTGATTCCTTTCAAGAGATGTGTGATTTCATTTTGAATTTTCATCTAAGTTGAGACATGTTGAAACACCCATCAACAACATCAATAGCAAGTTGCATTACCAAGAAAAAACTCGGCAATTCAAATTCAAACTTAGATGATGAATAATTAGAGGCAAAAGTGTTGTTGAGCAATGGGATGCAAATTTATTCTAAATATATAGTTTTTGGTTGTAGCTACACTCATCAATAGTGCACTTATCTTGAAATAGTTCCCATCATCTACAACAATGAGAGGAAGCCATCTAATCTCCAAAAAATATCTTGGGTAATGATGATACACAAATAGCAAGGTCTTATCAATCAATAGAGCAACAATAGACATTGGAAACACAAATAGTTAGGGTCTTACCTTCATAATGGTATCAAGAGTTTGAAAATTATATAATATATGAATATCCTATATATTCCCATTTCAAAAGTATGCATGTATGGAAAAAATTATATAAGCCAAAGAAAAAAAGGAGGAACATCTAAAAAAGTCTAGAAAAAATCATAGAAATCCAAAAAATACTTTTGAATTTATATCCCTTCTTTACCTATGAAATTATGAAATTTGAAAGAAGCTTTATTTGTTTGGGGAAGAGAAATTTTGTATATATTATGGTACATTTGTAACATATTAAACATTGAACTTGTGAATAGATTTTTTTTTTTTTTTTTTTTAACATGCTTAAGAGAAAAATTTACTCAATAAAGTGAAATGTGTTGTTAAAAAAAATGTGGGATCACCCCTATATTAAATAAAGGGGTATGATATATCTAGATTGTAATATTGGATTGAATCTAATTGATCATATATCCTACATATTTTTATAAATATACACCAAAGAAATTAAGAACTATCATTGAAAAAATTATTGATCAATAACTATTTTAAATGTTGACATTACCTAAAACTCTAATTACCATGATATTGTTTAATACTATGATACAATTATATTATATATACATTTTTTACTATATCAATTATAAAAATACAATAATAACAAACAATTGACATCCCCATGAAACCTTTGAATTAGTAAAATATTTTGAGAGAAATAGAATGTGAAACCATTTCTGTTAAGAAGTTTTAGCATAGTTTGAAAAATAAAAGATTAGATTCTCACACGTTTTATTGGCAGCCATTTCTGTCAAGAAGTTTCAGCATGATTAGTTTGAGAAATGGGAGACTAGATTCTCAGTGGTTGAGAACCAATCAATCATTGAAAAAAATACAAAATTAAAAAGAAGACCCAATCCAAGACAGACACAGAAAGCGTGTTAGGTGCATCCATGCAACGAATCTCTTTACTCATTGTCGACTTCCTCTAACGACGAAACGTGGAGAAGACTTCAACAATAGTTTCTGGAAGTTTAATCTTATACGCTACTGCTATTTTTCCACTTGAAAACAATAAAATAATCTCAACGGTAGAAGAAAGTTTCCCTGCATGTTTCTCGTGTTTCCATCTTTATATGCTCTTGCCTAATCTCATCTTTTTCAATCCACTCTGCTGTGTGGTTGTGCAATACCCATTGTTTACCAAGAAGAATAAATCTTCTTCTTTTCTTTCTTAGTTCTACAATTATATCATGTCTTCAGAAATTTCAGGGTGGGAATTGGCATTAGCCATGAAGAGGCCATTGAAGACGGAGCTTTATGAACTTCATACCATTTATGAGGAGGAGGAGGATCAGATTGAAGATACACCATTAGTATCAGCCAGTGACAGAAGGCATAAATCCCAATTTGAGAGCTTTTCAGATATTGCAAGATTTATCGCTGTTTTGGTGTCTTTTCTTTTTCTTCTGGTTCGTCCATTTCTCAAAGCAAGCTCTGTTGTATTGAGTTAGTTGAGAAAATGATCTGTCAAGATTTTGCTTCAATGGGTTTCTCTTACTGGGTGTCGAAAAGTGCTTTCTGTATTCTAGAATTCGTAGAAAAATCGTCTGTATTTGAAGCTCTGAAAGATTATTTCACTCAAGGCATCGAAACCATTTGTAATCCTTTGCCTTAATAGAGAATTGCTGGATTTCAGCCCGGGTAAACTGCCTCAGGCCAGCCGGGAAAATTTGTGATAATTTTGCAGCTTATTAAAGTTATTCAGTTTATTAATATTCTTTTCTATATTGCTTGGAAATTTAGGAATATGAATTGCTACAGTGATGCGATTCCAAGTCAGCACAATTCCATAAAACATAGTAAATGATAGTTAAAATACATTCTGCCTATCATATGCTATTCTATTTGAATATTATATTTTTTAACAGTTAAACAGTCATTAATAATTTTACATCTTATTTTTATTAAAGTAATAAATAATTGCCTTCTGATTATTAGTCAAAAGTCACTTTTGACCTTCTAAGTGAATGATGTTTAAAATAATCATTATTATGCAAGTATTTTTTAAATGTATGGATTGATTATGTTAATAAATAGTTGCAGATTAAAAAATGATCACATCTTTTGATTTTTTTTCTTATAGATAATGTAACATTTCTCTTACAAAATTCTAAGGACAAAAATATTAGTGATTCTCATAAGTAGACTCTCGGTTGCCTCTTTACATATAGATATTTTTATGTTTGCTTGTTCATTGGATCATTGTTCTTAAGTTATTAGAGATGAATTGAGTTGGGCTAGTCATTGTTGGTGAGCAAGCACTCATATTGTCAGATCTTGTTTAATTCTCCCTCCTAGCCCCATATATTATAGACGGTATAGCCAAAGGCCCAACCCCAGAGAAAGCTTGCAGAGGAGGGAGGAACCAAGTTCACCTATAGTTTTTATGGGCTCACCTTTCACCCACCACTAATAAAGAAAGAGCCCGTAGAGGAGAAACTCCTCCAAGAGCAAACCCATCCAACCTTTCTTTCTCTATGGCCCCCACCCTTCCATCAATCACACGCTTTCTCCCCTCTGAAGGTTCATTGTTAATCCATGAAAAAAAATCTCCACTAGCTTTAATTGTTAATAAAGCATTTGTAAGTTGAAAATCTTGTCGCAAAAAAGAATCTTAGTTTTTCATTCATCCAATGTATAATTAGAATTGAAGTACATTCTCCATCTAGAATATGACAACATGCTCTTCCTTTCTCAAAGCATAAGCACAACGAAAATTATCAAATTAGAAATAAGAATTATAGATTTCCATTCATCTAAAGCATAATCAAAATAAAATTTCTTAATCTAGATATATGAATAATAAGATTTCACTCTTCCAAAGCACAATGAATTTGGAACTAAGATAGATATAAAATAAATGAGTGAGTCAAATTGAAAGAGGAGAGTAGATTCTTTGAAACAAAGGATATAGAGATAGGTTTTGAAATTAAATTGATGGGATCAATTTGTGTTTCAAAGAATGCCATTGATTTAGGCAACTTAGGAAATATTTGTCCTCACATGTGTCAATAAGAAGTTTCTAAAGGAAGTTTCTAGAGTTCCATAATAAATCTACCTCAAATTTTGTAAAGTTGCTCCTAAAACCTAAAATCTTGGTGTCCCTCAAGGGAGTAGGTTTTTGGAGATTGAAAACACTTTTGCATGTTCAAAATCTAAAAGCCTAGTGATAAGTCATAGAGAAACTGTGCTCTGATTTCACATATGATAGAAAAAGTATTATAAGTCAAAAGCTCTTCATTTTGAACATTGAAATGATGCCTTTATTTCCATTGAACCTCATGTAAAGATAGTAATCTATTTTAGCTTTAATGCCTTGCATTGAGTTATTTTAATGTATCTTGTGAATTTATCCTCCCAAACTCTATTCAAGTCATAGGTGCCCTTATTTTATAGTTATCTAGGCTTTGAAAATGCCTTCCCAAAATTCCATTGCAAACACTTCTCCTCTTGTGGCTATTCTAATACTCTATAATCACTAAACTATCCATTAGGTAATATTCCACAAAACCATGATTCCATTCCTTTATGTAGAAAATTTTCATGATTATGTTTTTGAAAAGGAAAAAATAGGTTTTACAGGGACCTGAAAACATAATTTTCATGATTATGTTAAGGTTTTAAGGTTCTTATGTTTTTTCTATAACAAAATAATTGCATTTTTTCCCACTTGAATAAAATTTGTAAAGTTGTGTTTCGTAACCCCTTGCTAAACTACTCCTTGAAATTAAATCCCCACATCTATTTGGAATTTCAAGTTTTCAAACCCTAATACAATTTTGCATACAACTAAATTTCTTGCACTCAACCTTTGAAAACCTAATTTACACAACCATTTTGGGATTTTGAGCTTCTTGCACACTTTTATAAATCTACATCTTATTTATAACCCTAAAACCCTTCCTAAGAATACTTTGAAAGATGATTACAAATCATGTCACGTTCTCTCTAATTAGAGTAGATAAAGAAAAAAATCAAAGGAGTAGTTCCATATTTAAATATCACATATGGGATTGCTCACATTTTTGATACTAACTCATGGCACATGATTCTTGAAGAGTTTTGTACTTGAGGATGGAATGTGTCAATAAGAGAACTTCTATGATTAACTATATTTTTGTAAGTCTCATTATATAGACTACTACATTCCTTGTTTCTATCAATATTTGGATTTTATCATGGTTTGTGCAAACCATTAGAATCTAGACAATAGACAAACCAAGAAGTCATTGAGTCAATCTATACTTCAAATTATGTCATATTATACATAGGAGATTATTGAAATTCTAACATGAAAAATATGTTAATCTATACTTCAAATTATGTCATATTGTACATAGGAAATTATTTAAATTCTAACATGAAAAATATGCTAAGTTGATAATTGATTACTCCAAAGAATATTATAAAAAATCCTTACAAGAAATAAGGCCCTAAATAATTCATGGCTTAAGAAGAAGGAAGGTTCTATAATTTCCAAAACACTTCATAGGAATTACTTTCATGAAGACGTGGATGATATCAAATTGTTAAACATGGTATTGGGAAACCTATTGTCAAATACTTTTTATCATGAATATTTCATTTTATTGCCACTATTTTGGAAGAAAAATAATATATTCATTGGGGAACTCATAACAATAACTTTCACAATCATTTATGCAAGGTACAAAAAACTAAATATTTCTACATGACCTCACTACGCTGAAGGCATGTCCTATATGAGCTTTTGAAGCTCACTTTGCCCATCAATGGTTCACAAACCCTGAGAGACCCAGCAAGGTGCTTAAATTAATCTTAGTCATGCATATTTTTTGTCACTTTTTTACCATTTTCCCCCTGCTATTGGTTTCTAATCCGGTTTTGACAATGAACACCCGACATTGACTTGCGTTATGTCCTTCATTGGCTTGCCGTAGACATGTTTTGCTTCTGTATGAGACTCCTCCTTAGCTCACCATAGACATTTTTTGCTTATGTCCTTCATTTGTACTCTTCTAACCTATTGCAAAGCTAGATATTTTGCTTGCTTCAAGCGTACGGTATGCTTGCTTCAAGCGTACGGTACACTTGCCCTGATTTTGTGAGAAAAATTTTCCAGTTATATTTTGTGGTTTCAATGAGAAAATCTTGTCTGAAACATTTTCTCTTGAAATTTGTTGTGTAAGAGTAATGTTTCTAATTTATAAAGTTTAGAACAGTTGAATTTGTTGGAGAACAACTTTTTTCATTGGTGCTATTGAAATTAAAATGAAAATTACGGCCAAGATCGTAATAATGAATACATTTAGGTTTTAACATTGTGACATCCTTTATTCCAGGTAGTTAAGTATATAATAGCATAATTAATATACAATATATATTTTATATAATAAAAAAAATAGAAATAATATAATTATTAATTATTATATATTACATTTTAAAATAAAACTATTGAATACATATATAAAATGAGTATAATTCATAATTAATAATTATTATAATTTTATATTTTACAAAATTAAAATATGATCAGTAATTAGTAAATGTATGAAAAAAAAATCAAAATTTCTCCTAATTGACCTTCTACACTTCTTCAACATACCTATTGCACACTAAGGTGTGATTGCTAGTTGTATTTTCATTACCAAAAGAGAAATTCTCCTTGGACTTGAGAGAGTAGGAAACATGGAGTTAGGACCTAATCATATAATGGTTTATGAGCATTACTCACAATTAGAATAAAAGGAAAGTAAGAAACACTTTGAATAAGGTAAAAAAATAATTATGTTAATAGAGGCAATGACTTGATGATAACCAAATGGGGAAATTCTAGTTTGTATAGTTCTCAACACTACTTACATTAAAATTAGTGGTTTTTTGGTTGCTCCCTACAAGATTCCTAAAAATGTTAGGAACAAGTTAGTGCTATTGAAATTATGTAAACAATAATTAAATTTGAAAATATTCTTTCAAGGAAACACAAAGTGTTGGAGTTGATTGCAAGCCCCATGGCTCCCAGAAATCATCCACAACCAAAAATCCTATCACATGGAGAGAAAAAACATGATTGTGCTATGCAACTTTGAGAAGATATTTGATTTAGAAAAGAATGATGACTTCACTATTGATTAATATGGACAAATACAATACATAATATATTTTTTTATATAAAATAAAAAACAAACCCTAGATGAAACTCTAGGTAACCTGATTAAGTTAGATCATGACAAGTGTCCTCATTCTATGCTATGAGACAACATGACCTAAATATAGAAAAATAGCTCTTAAGTTTAACTTAAGTGAAATAAAGTAAAAGGGGGCCTAATTAATTAATCATATAGGTGATTATCTTGTTTACTCTAACACAAATTTGGTATTTTTGTTCTACTATCTATTGGTTATTATACATGGAATACTTTTTTCTAGGCCAAAAAGTGCAAAAATAGAGATGTCTTTAGTAACTATAACTATATTAAAAAATTGACTATATCATTCAATCCAAGAGGATTTATTGTGAAAGGAACTATCCTTAATTATAAACATTAGCAAATCCTTAAATACTATAAGGTAGATTGTGATAATGAACTTGAAGTAGGAGGGATTATTGTTAGGTTTATTGTTTTTAAAATCAAATCCTTTTAGAATTAAGAAAATCCTTATAGAAGTATTAGATGGTGGTCATGTTCTTGGTCCTACATATAATGAGCAACTAATATATGATACCCCATGAATGAATTAGTCAATACCAAAGGTCAATAACATTGAAGAAATACTCGAATAAAATGTTGAAAGAAGCATGACTTGGTTGAAATAGAAAAATAGAGAATTCAAAGTAGAGAGAGACAAATCTTCTCACATAGTAAAGTAGGTAAGAGATCCTCTTGAAAAGAAGAAAATTATCTCTTTACCAAAAGTCATGCTACACAAACTTTTGTTGTAAGAAAAATAATGTTGATGAAGAAGAGTATCCCAAAGATATTGATTAATTGCTCAATAAGAAGAATCCTATACTTAAATGTACCTTTTCAAAAAAAGTTGATGTATGGAAGAAGCTCTATCTCTTTCTTGTAAGATCAACCTTCAATTAATACTACTTAGAGTGGATACACAGACATAATAAATAACATGACTATAGATTTCATATAAATTACATACAAATTCAACATCTACATCTAAAATAACATTATGTTTGTAGGAATTACCTTGGAATAAATTTCTAGACACAATTAAGAACCACCCTTACTATCTATTACAATCATTGTTATAAAAATATGACTTTGGTCATTTATAAGATCCAAAACTACTTTAAAACGAGATTAAAAACAAAATAAATATCACAGACCATAAAAAGTAAAGAAACTCTATATGGTCATACACTATAAATGCATCTTCATTCCACATATTAAAAACTTACCTATGTGAAATGCAATTTCAATATATCTTTAAAAACGTTCAAATTCTTATTGTTCTAGATAATCTTAATGGATTGACTTGGTCATTTTGGCTTGACACAGAAGAAGGGGTATTCAAAATCAGACGAGTACCAGGAAGGCGACAGCAACTACTACTGTATCCAATAAAAACAAGCCAAACATGCATGAAAACAGGTTGTAGTCCAGTTGGGTTGATCTCCCTGTCCGGACTGACGAGATCGATCTTATCCCTTGTCCCCCATTTATAATTTTTCTTTTAACTATTTAATCATTTTCTTTGTTCACATAATATTGATTCTGGAATCTTCCAGACAAAATACAGTTTTGAAGGAGGATTGAATCTGTTCACCAGCTGCTTTACAGCTCAGACGACTCATTTTTCTACAAAAGACAAATAGCTTCTAGAATTTTAGATATGTTGAAACTTTCACCAGGTTTGTCCACTAACGTGTGTATAAATACTTTTTGGTGTATTCTCTCTTTAATCAATCTGCTCTGCTCAAGAGGCGTCTGATTGGAGATTCTACCAACAGAAATCCACAGCCTTTCTTTTGCTATTTCTACAACTATACCATGGCAATTGATATCGCAGCGTGGGATTTGGCTTTGGCGACGAAGAGACCGTTGAAGACGGAGTTTTATGAGCTCCATACCATTTATGAGGAGGAGGAGGAGATGAGTGATGAAAGGCCATTGTTTTCATCCAGTGATAGGAGGCATAAATCCCAATTCCAAAGGTTTCAACAAACGACAATACTCATGGGTGTCATATTGTCGTTGCTTTTTATTCTCGTTCGCCCTCTTCTGAGAGCAAGCTCTGTTGTATTGAGTTAGAAAAGGATCTGTGGGTTAGTGTATAGAAAAGAATTTGCACATGATTTCGCTCCAATGGGGGTTTTATTAAATGCGGGAAACTAGTTTTTATCTCCCATTGGTTTCAGGCATTCCATCTCTATCAAACATTTTTTCTCTCTAGTAGTAGGAAACTATTCGCAAACGGAGAGAAAGAAAGGACGCCCATGCTGAGTATAACGTTACGTGGCTGTGTTTTGTCTTTGCTTTTCCATATATTTGGAAGAAACCCACTCAAAGAAAATTTCCGGAAAATTCATTAGACAATTTTTTATTTTTCATTTTTGACTTAAATTTAAATATTATCTTAATTTTCTCAAATATATCTGTCATATTAAGATTTATGTTAGTATTTATTTTGAACTATAAATTATCATATTTTAAAATCTAAGTTTTTAGATATACTTTTAAATTTTGTTTTTATTTCTTTTAATTTTAATTAAAAATCATTTTATTTATTAATAATAGATTGATTACAATTTAATTGGTTTGATGTAAATTTTATTAATACCTTCAACTATTGTAAATGACAAAAAATTAAAATTAACATGTTGTGGTTATTGTGTTGACATTTTATATTAGAGAGGACCTCTATCATAAATAATAAACTTAATTATTTATTATTTTAAAAAATCAATAAGTTGTGAGTGATGTGTAGACATTTTATATTAAAAATGACTTTGATCATAAACAACATTCATATTAACCACAACATATTTAACTCTTAATACTTAAAAAATATTATATAAATGATGTAGAGGGTACTCCCCTCTCTCAATCAACCATTCGTAAAACCAAACTCACACGCAAGGCTTTGCCTTAATTCAACATTCAATGAAGTACAGATTGCAAGCAAGCTTTGATTTTATTGATTCAATTACAAACTGTACAATCAGATGGCCTTCCATGGCCTCATCCTACCTCAATTGATGTACACAGTTCTTACTTACATGTGTACAGGTATGCAATATAGCATTCTGTCAACACTTTGGCAGCTACTATCATCAATCTAACAATGAGTTTTTAAACCAAAAGTCGATTTCCCATGCTACTGTCATCATGCTTGCTTACATTTTTCTCCTGTGGGTGTGAACCACCTTTTACTCTGGCAGCCAACCGACTCCTCTATATTCTCCTTCTATATGGACCAAGCCTCCAATTCATCTTCCAAATGGCCGTGTGTGTTTTTTTTCATGTAGTGCTCACACCATCCCTTTCCTCTTGCTCTCTGATCGCATGCCCCTCCAACTTTACTCCATCGTTCTTTTTATATAAGATGTATTTTTGATATATGTCCTCCCTATCAATGAGGAATCAACAACAATGAAATTACCCTATTCTTCCTCATAGATCGACCCCCAACCTTCTCCTACGACGTGGCTTTTTTGTATGGCAATTGTTTTTTTTCTCTTTTTGGTTGAATGAAAGGTGCCCAGGAATGTGCGGCATGGCCTCAACCAAACCACAAACTACTAAAATCCAAACGTAACTACGGCTTGAAAGATATCGCACTCAGCCAAGTTAAATTTTATAAATAAAATATGAAGTCTATGACCATATGCAATGATGCCTTGATATTACACTCATGACCCTTAATTAAAGGTTGAATCTTGTCTTCAAATATTTAAAACTTAGTGCTCTGCATACCACAAAGGCTGCATCCTCTCAAGACATCAAAAATTTAATTAAGTCTACCTACCCATGTATGGGAAAATTAAAACTTTTCAAGGTTTTCAATTTCTTTATGTTGCCTACCACATCTTGTATCTAATAAGGATGTATATCAGGGAGAGCTTTCCATATGGCTGCATATTGTTTGAATATAAGTAATGAGTACGATCTCATCAACATTTTGTCAAAATACTAACAAGAGCATGTTTCTATCACCTTCAAGATGACCACAACAAACTATGCGGAATGAGTGTTCGAGCTGAAATCCAACTTTCACTATAACTCTGTACCATGGACTCGGAATCCCATGAAAATTGGTAGACATGTAATTCAACATCCCTAAGACCTCCACCAAACCGTTTGTTCTCAAACTTTATGGAATGCAAAATTTTAAAGTTTCACCAATTTGCTAGCACAAGTCGCAAAACAATTACATATCCAAAACCGTAAGGCATGTGATGATGAAATCTTCAGAATCAAATCTAGGATAGAGTCAAAAATCTTCTCACAAGAGGGTTTGTCCCAAAACTTCACCGATCCATCTGAACAATTATTTTTGTGAAGGCTGCCTATTATGAGACGAAACCAACAATTGACAAAAAACTAGTTTCCTGCCAATCTGACCACACCATGTGTCGCCAACATTGTGAGATGCCAAAAAAACAAAAGCCAAAGAAAACCAAAACTGGAACAAATAGCTGAAAATCTTTTTGGGTGATGTCGATTGCACATGCGCCCAGGTGCTCTTGCAGACACGCCGAGTAGAAAGTATGTGTGCATAGGTTGACAAAAGTGGAGTTTAGTGATAGAATCACCCTTTAAGATTGCAAGCAATGTGTAGTGAACTTTATTGCTATGAAATGTGTATAGGGTTATTTCTTTTTTCTCTTTTCCAATACTTCATTGTCATGTCCCCATTTTAGCTGACCTGTTTGTCGAGGAGTTAGCCTATAATTTCGATCCTCGTAGGCTGACAGGGTGTGCAGAGGATCATCGGAGGCCGTTGCTCAGTGTTGGTAGCTCCATTTGCAGTTGTATCAGGTTGGGCCTTCGCAGAATCTTCCAGTGAGCATTTTCAGGAAACTTTCTATTTTTAGAAAGTTAGGTCGGCAAGCTGCTATTTCGGGCAGGGCACTGGTTCACCTTTCAGCTCAGAATCGACCCAGTTCAGGTTGGTTGATTTGACAATAAGGAGTAATTAAGGAGTTATTAAATATTTAATAATTTGACTTTATATTAAAGTCACTTTATTGAAATATTTAAATATTTAATTATTTGGCTTAATTATAAAGTATTTAATTGTACTTTATAATATATTATTAAAAGGTGACTTAATGAGTATTTATATTCATTAAAAAGGGGACGCCAATGATTAATTATTTTTCCTAAGTCAAAAGTGCAAATTAAATCATTAATTTAAATGATTTATTAAAAAGGAGAATGGGTCGAATTTTTCCTCAAGGCAATATATACCTTTCACAGGCAAAATCGAACTATGATGTTTATTATTCAATTTTGTCTTAAATTTGCTCTGAGCATTGGAGTTTGCAAACCCTAGGGTTTCTGGCAGACGATCGTTTCTGGAGAACGAAAACTCAGAGATCAGGCAACTGAGGCTGTGAAATATCGGTTGAAGCTGGCACTTGGTGATTTCATCCAGAGATCACAGTTTGAGATTATCGAGTTATTTTAGCAGAGATTCACAGAGAACTTCATCGCGATAAAGTTTATCTTTTGAGAGTCATTCTTTTGAGATTTGGCACATTTCCCAAGGTACCCTTTATTGCTTTGTCGGGCGATACAGTCTGCACCGGCCATTACTTTTCATCTCCAGAAGAAATCATCTTGGGTCTTCAGCATCCGACAGTTGTGTGTTGGGGCGCCTTGGTTCTTGGACATTTTGGAGGTTCTAAACTGGAGCTGCATGCTTGCCGTTTTTATTCCACATTCATCATTATTGCTTCAGCCGCCATTAAAGAAATCAGGTTTTCTTTATTTATTAAATTTGTATTTCCTTCATACATTGAATCTGGCTTTTGTAAACCATCTGGAAGTGCAATATATTGTAGCGCCTACATTATTTGATTAAGTTTTAAGCTTATTTGGCGATCTAGAATTTATTTGGAATTTTCTAAGCATTTCTTAGCAAAATCGCATTTTTTATCATTTGCCTGAAAACCTCAAAAATACACAAAAACGAAAAACTTGCAAAAACAAACAAAAATCAATCAGGGTTTCAATTTGAGAACCACCAGGGTTCCGACATTCATCAACAAAAGCACCATACTTCTTCCACAACTCTATTCACCACTCTTCTCTCCTCTCATAGATTCACATCCACCATGTACCGTCCTCGTCTACTATAAATTTTCGCTTTTCCTCTCCTCCTTCGTGAGATCAAATAAATTAAGAACGATTATTGAAAAAAAATTCCTCTAACGACGAAACGTGGAGAAGACTTGAACAATAGTTTCTAGAAGTTTACATCTTATACGCTACTGCTATTTTTCCACTTTAAAACAATAAAATAATTTCAACGGTAGAAAAAAGTTTCCCTGCAAGTTTCTCGTGTTTCCATCTATATATGCTCTTGCCTAATCTCATCTTTTTCAATCCACTCTGCTGTGTGGTTGTGCAATAGTAATACCCATTGTTTACCAAGAAGAATAAATCATCTTCTTTTCTTTCTTAGTTCTGCAATTATATCATGTCTTCAGAAATTTCAGGGTGGGAATTGGCATTAGCCATGAAGAGGCCATTGAAGACGGAGCTTTATGAGCTTCATACCATTTATGAGGAGGAGGAGGAGGAGAATCAGATTGAAGATAGAGCATTATTATCATCCAGTGACAGCAGGCATAAATCCCAATTTGAGAGCTTTTCAGATATTACAAGATTGATCGCTGTTTTGGTGTCATTTCTTTTTCTTCTGGTTCGTCCGTTTCTGAAAGCAAACTCTATTGTATTGAGTTAGGAGGGGGATTCTGTGTATTGGTTAACAGAAAATAATCTGTCAAGTTTTTGCTTCAATGGGTTTCTCTTACTGGTTGTGGAAAGTGCTCTCTGTTTTCTAGAATTCGTAGAAAATTAATCTGTATTTGAAGCTCTGAAAGATTATTTCACTCAAGGCATCGAAACCATTTGTAATCCTTTGCCTTTTGAGAGAAATATGAGATATGTAAGAAAGGATTGCTGGATTTCACTCCAGGCATCGAAACGATTCGTAACCGTTTGTAATCGTCTGCCTTAATAGAGAGAAAAATGAGATATGTAAGAAATTGTTGCTGGATTTCAGCTGGGTAAACTGCCTCAGGCCAGCCGGGAAAATTTGTAATAAAGTTTGTAGCTTATTAAAGTTATTCAGTTTATTAATATTCTTTTTCATATTGCTTAGAAATTTAGGAATATGAATTGCTACAGTGATGCGATTCCAAGTCAGCAAGATTCCACAAAACATAGTAAATGATAGCTAATTACATTGCCTATCATATGATAATCTATTTGAATATTATATTTTTTTAACAGTTAAACAGTCATTCATAATTTTACATTTTTTTTTATTAAAAAATAAAAAATAATTTTCCTCTTATTATTGGTCAAAAGTTACTTTGATCTGTTTTAAATGTATGGATTGATTATGTTAATAAATAGTTGCAGATTTTTTCTTATAGATCATGTAATATCTCTCTTACAATTTTTTGAAGATTAGAATATTGGTGATTTTCATTGGTAGGTTTTGGGTTGTCTCTTTATATATGTGTCTTTATGTTTGCTTTATTCATTGGATCATTGTTTGTAGTTTATTAGAGATGGATTGAGTTGGACCCACTCTAATTACATACTATATTATTTATGATATTCATACATTTGTATTAATTTAGTATGAATATTATTTAGTTGATTTTGTAGTAAATTTCACTTGTAATAAATCATTGAATTTGTAGTCAATAAGAGTGCAATGGTCAAATCACAAAATTGTTGTTGTCACTAAGGTTCAAATTTTCACTAGATCATTGTGTTCATAGGTCACTTATCTTTGTTGGACCACTAAGCTCATACGATGTGTAGTTATTTGGGTCATTGAATTCATGGGTTTGAACAATGTGATAATTCCTTAGGAGCTAAGGCCCTCTAGTAGTGGTCTTAGTGATAAATCCATTGGGAAGAAATCCCCTTGTTAGTGGTTTCTCTAGGCTTAGGCTAGGCTAAACACTCAAGTTTACCAAATAAAAAAATCATTTGTATATTTTTAATATATCTAATATATTTAATGAGACCATTGACCTACCATAAATTATATGTCACATTCTCTAGTCCTATTTGACTACAATCTAATCCCACATCCTCTAGCACTATATAGTTGTAAAATTCTTGCAAATCTAGTGGGGCTACTACTCAACATTCCTTATGACACTAACATATCCTTTGAAGAGTTGAACCTTGCCCTCTAGAATAATAACTAATAGATCCAACTACTTGACTGCACCCTCCTTCATAGTTTTTTGTATCATTGTTTTATGGCTACTCATTTTATTGGTGTTCCCAGAACAACAACCTGCAACCTTCACAATGCAGAGAAGCAACCTAAAATGATGCTATTTCACTAGTCGATGTTGAATTCATTAACACTGATGAGGTTTTATAATGTACAAAAGCCTTGTGAAAAAGGCACGAGGAAAAGATGGAGAGACAGCAGGAAAGCAGGTGACCGCCCTCCATCAATGCACAGACCAAAAACAATTAAATGCAACTATTGCACTAAATGAAAAAGTTGGACTTAAGAGCATGCATCAAATAAACATGCACTCCAACACCCCCCCTTAAGTGCAACTTAGGGAGAACCAAAAATGAATGAAAGTGCAATATGCAATATGAGATGCATTATGGGTCTTGGCAACAAAGCCTTGTTAGGTACCCATGTACAACTACAATGCAATGCAAATCTCTCATAACCGGAGAAAAGGAGAAAAACCCTGTGGGAGACAACTCCTCTCCAAAAGAGAGAACAAACGTGAAAGGAAGGAGGACTCCTCAAGACCCCCCAAGGACAACTTCCTTCACCCCTAACATTGATCGCAACTGAAGATAGCGAGGAGATGCCAAAGGTTTAGTGAAGATGTCTGCAACCTGCTGCGTCGTAGGCAAATACTCCAAAGTAAGAACACCATCCTGAATGAGCTGCCGAATGAAGTGCATGTGGATTTCAATATGCTTAGTGCATTGATGCTCCACTGGGTTGCGAGAAATATGAATGGCACTTTGGTTATCACACCAAAGAATAGTGGGATGATCAAGAGGAAAGCCAAACTCAACCATCAACTGTCGAAGCCAAAGAACCGCTTGACTAGCCAAGACAACTCCTCGATACTCAACCTCAGTTGATGATACTGCAATAGCAGTTTGCTTCTTGCAAGACCAAGCAACTGGACCAGAACCAAGACAGAAAACAAAGCCAGAAGTAGACTTTCTATCATCAACATCACCAGCCCAATCTGAGTCAGTGAAGCCCACAATCTTAGTAGCCCCTGATGTGTAGTGAATGCCAAACTGTGTAGTGCCCTGAATGTATCGTAAAATACGCTTGGCTGCCTTCCAATGACTCTCATGAGGATCTTGAGAAACGAGAGACAAGACCAACAACAAAGGAAATATCAGGACGACTATGTGTTAAGTACAAAAGGCTGCCAACTAGTTGCCGATACAAAGTAGCATCAACGGATGGAGTAGTGCAACTAGTGGACAACACAACACCAGACTGAAAAGGAGTAGGGGTTGGCTTGCAATCAGCCATTCCAAACCTTTGAAGCAAATCAAAAGCATACTTCTGTTGGAAGATAGAAATACCAGTAGAAGACTGATGGATTTGAAGACCAAGGAAGTAATGCAACAAACCAAGATCTGTCATATCAAAACGCTCCATCAAAGCTTGCTTAGTATCCTCAATCATGGCACTAGAACTCCTTGTGAGAATCAAGTCATCCACATAAAGAACAAGAATGAGAAGATCCCCCCCATGCCTTTGAATGTAAACTGTAGGATCGGAGTGACATCTAGTGAATCCAGAAACAAGCAAGAAACTATCCATCTTCTCATACCAAGCTCTAGGAGCCTGTTTGAGACCATACAAGGAATGTCGGAGCCTGCAAACAAGTGAAGGGTCTTGCACAAAACCAGGTGCCTGCTCCATATAGATCTCCTCATGAAGATCACCATGCAAGAAAGCACTCTTCACATCCATTTGATACACTGACCAACCCTAAGATGCAGCAATAGAAAGCACGAGGCGTATGTAATCCATTTTTGCAACAGGAGCAAAGGTCTCAGAATAGTCAATACCCTCAACTTGAGAAAATCCCTTAGCCACTAGATGAGCCTTATACTTATCAATAGAACCATCAGCTACAAACTTGGTACGATACACCCACTTGCACCGAACTAGCTTTCTTCCCTTAGGAAGAGGAACTAAATCCCAAGTATGATTCTTCATCAAAGAAGAATACTCCTCTATCATAGCACCATCCCATTCTGGAACACCCGAAGCATCCGAAAACTTTTGAGGATCAGTAGAAACTGCATGACTCAAAAGATTGATACCTGAAGTGCGGGAACGAGTGCTACGTGTAGCTGTGGGATCACCTACAAGAGAACCAGTATCCTCAAGAAGTGTACGAGCCCATAAAGGTCGACGAGGTACAGGTGGAGGAGAATGAGAAGATGGAGTAATATCAACAACAAGATCAATCCCATCGTTAGGAGCAACATCATTAGGAACAACATCATTACAAGCATCATCATCATCATCCTCTACAACATCCTCTGAAGAAGATCTAGTAAGAGGAGAGGGAGAGACTTGTGATGGAGAATCCTTCGGAGTGAAAGACTCATCAAATTGAACATCACGACGAAAATGAACCTCTCGAGTAACAGGATCAAACAATCGATAACCCTTCACATCCTCACAATAGCCAACAAAAATGAATCGTTGACTTTTCTTCTCCATTGCCTTGCGGCGGCCATCTGGAATGAATGTCCATGCATCACTGCCAAATATTCTAAAGTAGGAAACCTTGGGCTTGATATGAGACCAAGCCTCCTCAGGAGTCATATTTGCACTGCCTTGTGGGGCATACGGTTCTGAATGTAGTTGGCACAATTGACAGCCTCTGCCCAAAATGCAAGAGCCATGGATCTAGACTGTAGCATACAATTGGCCATCTCCCGTAAAGTTCTATTCTTCCGCTCGGCTACACCATTTTGTTGAGGAGTGTATGGCACTGTGTGTTGATGAAGAATACCCTTAGTACAACAAAATTCTTGAAACGCCTGATTGACATACTCCCCCCCATTATCTGTGTGAATCTTCTGAAGGGAATGTCCTGACTGCTTCTCCACAAATGCAAGGAAGGTCATGAAATGTCGAAGAACCTCATCCTTGTACTTCAAAAAATACACCCAAGTGCGCCTAGAAAAATCATCAATGAAGGTGAGCACATACTTGGCCCCTAAAAAAGAAGGAGTGGGGAATGACATGAGGTCACTATGCATCAACTCAAGGGGTGCCAAAGCATGTGTGGCCATACCCTTAGGAAAAGGATCCCTATGATGCTTGCCAAGCACACAACCTTGACAAACTCCATCTGAACAAGAGATCTGAGGTAGACCAATTACCAAATTTTGTGTGCTCATCTGCTGAAGATATCTGTAATTCAGGTGCCCAAACCGTTCGTGCCAAAGCTTGCTTGTAGAATCTGCATGAGCAATAAGGGATGATCCTGATGAAGACTCAAATCCATCAAACCTATACAAACGGGCCGCACAGTCAACTGTTCCTGTAGCAATGACCTTCTCAGGATCCTGCATCTCTCGAATAGTCACATCAGTAGGAGAGAACTCAACAAGCCTTCCATCACCATGATTACAAATTTGATAGACAGAAAGCAGATTCTGGGAAATATCAGGAACAAGAAGAACATCATCAATGCTACCATCTTGCATATGAACTGAGCCTGTTCCCAAAACTGGAATTTGAGAAGAGTTCCCAATAGCAATATGTGAAGTAAGACTATCAGAAAGAGAATCAAGAAGAGCCTCAGTATGAGTCATGTGATGAGAAGCACCAGAATCAAGAATCCAACTAGAACTGGTAGAGGACAAAGCTGTAGCTGAGAGGGCTTGCCCTTTTCCCGAAGAAGAAGACTTAGGTATGGCAAGATTATGCTTCCTCATAGCTTCCTCTAATGCGGCTAGCCTTGCAAAACAATGTGCATCATTATGCCCAGATTTTCCACAGAACGAACAGTTCTCCTTCTTCTTCTGAGACTTGGAAGGTGATGCGATGGAGTTAGAAGGAGGAGGAAGTGAAGGATTATGCTTCTGATCAGTCTTCACCTTAGGCTTGGAGGGAGACTCACCACCTAAAGACGAATCTATCTTGGGCTTCTTCTTATTCTTACCCTTGCCCTTGGAAGATTGAGCCATTAAAGCATGACTCTTAGGAAGAGCATCCATCTGAATCAACTTGGCCTGCTCCCTAGTCAATCGATCACAAAACTCCTCAAAAGTAGGCATCTTATGATCTTCCCCCATAGCATCCATAGTAGAATAGAAAGTAGAGGCAAACACTTGAAAGGGACCTCTAAGCTTAGACAGGATCAAGAAAATACACTCCTTATCTTCTTTGGCATGACCACATCCTTTTAATTGAGACAAAATCAATTTGAACTGTGCAAGGAAATCCTGAATAGAAGGAAAAACATCTAGAGAGAGAGAGAAGTGAGATCGGCTTCAAGTTGCAAGATCCTAAACTGATTGACCTTACCATACAATTCTGCAAGCTTATCCCACACATCTTTAGGTGTTTTACATTCAGCAATATGAAACAACAAATTATCAGACACATGAAGACCTATGAGTCCTTTAGCCTCATCCATTTTGTTTCTATGAACAAATTGCTCAAATGTTTTAGTGAATTCGGGTTGGTCAGCATCCAACAGTTGCCAAAGACCTTGAGATTGCAACAATTGTGACATCTTGAGCTTCCATGTGTGATAGTTGTGTGGAGTGAGCAAATCAATCCTAGGTTCTGACATGATATACAAGGGAACACAAAGTATTAAAACACAAGATACACCTGGCCCCCCCCAAAGAATAGATACAAACTGATTTTACAATTCCCAAACAACAAACTACAGCTTCAATCTAGTAATAAAGGCATAAAATGATAGAATTTCCAAAAAACCACCTCATCCATAGTGAAGGTCGTTGAAGCAGCTTTCTGACAGTTGCTCGTTTACTGAAAATAGACTCTGTTTGCAAAAATTACACAAATTTGAAAAAAATGCCTATTTTAGACACTTTTGGAGTCCATACTAGCTCTTGATCATTCCACGTGACCAAAAAAACTTGGGGCCTAATGGGCCAAGTAGACAACTAAATGGGAACTAATTGATATGTACTAGTGCCACGTCACCATACATTTTACCACAAATAAACAACATTCACTAAGAGAGCAGATATTACCATGTTGAAGCCACCAAACATTAAAGTACCAAGCACATGAAATCATAGCATTAACTAAAATTTTCGCGTCCAATGTGGGACTTAAGGCCCTACTCAAGCAAGACTTGCATTCAACGCGTCCCACCAGTCTCTCTTCTTCTCACGCACACAACCACAATTGTAGTCACAGGAACACATAGAGACCTCAACAGAAAAGAGTATTGGTGTATGCTGCAGGAGATGAGGCCTCTGGCAAGAGGTAGAAGCATAGATTCAAAACTCCTTCAGAAAAGGAACACACAGAGAGGAGTTTGATCTCCTTTCTTGACTTCACCGCCTCCAAAAAATGCCCCCTAAAGTTGTTCTTCCTCATTCGCATGGACAGAGCCTCCTTTACTTTCGCAATCTCCCGCCATGCCAATCAGATAGAAGTTCTTCTGGTTGACGCGGGTTCAAGGAAGTGCATTATCGAATTTGTGCGCTACGTCCACTCGAGGGGACTTGTCCGCTCCCCCTTCTTTAGCAATTCCTCTGACTGCCCGATCGACCACCTCACCTTCACTGCCAATGTAGGGCTATGCAGGTATGCCAGAATGTTCCAAATATGGGATACTGTCGACCTCTGCAACGCCTCTAGGGCATGCAACGACCCCAATCTCAAAGTTGTGTGGAAGAGAGAGAAGGTAGGGAAGGCGATTTGGATCAGGAGAAAGAGCCACGCCAAGCATCCATTTGCCCCTCCACAAAGAGATCAGGCCACGCGGAAATCAGTCGCATGAGGAATGAGGAATGGCCTTCCCCATCCACCTAGCAGATCATTCTCATGGCAGGTGATATTTCAGTGACTCCATTGCTCAACTGGTGAAAGCTCTTAGCAAGGCAGGGTAGGTTGGTTGACCGCTCTGATACCATATTGGCGTTCCCAGAACAACAACCTGCAACCTTCACAATGCAGAGAAGCAACCTAAAATGATGCTATTTCACTAGTCGATGAAATTTCATTAACAATAATGGGATTTTATAATGTACAAAGGCCTTGTGAAAAGGCACGAGGAAAATATGGAAAGACAGCAGGGAAAGCAGATAACCACCCTCCATCAATGCACAGACCAAAACAAAATAATGCAACTACTGCACTAAATGCAAAGTTGGACTTAAGAGCATGCATCAAATAAACGTGCACTCCAACATCATTTTGATATAAAATTTCAATATAAATGATGTTTTATACCTCATCCAAAGTTAAAAAGCTAACAATAATTACACCTCTCAACTAGAAATTACTAATATGCTTAGGATTCAAATATCACTCATCAAATGTTGTATAAATAAATATTATCATAATAGTTTTAGTTGCTAATAAAGCACTTGTAAGATGAAAACCTTGTTGCAAAAAAACCATAGTTTTTCACAAGTATCCAATGCATAATTAGAATTGAAGTAGATTCTCCATCTAGAATATGACAACATGCTCTTCCTATCCCAAAGCATAAGTGCAACTAAAATGATCAAATTAGAAATAAGAATTATAGATTTTCATTCATCTAAAGCATAAATAAAATTAAAATTTTAAATCTAGAAATATGAATAATAAGATTTCAATCTTCCAAAGCATAATAAATTTGGAACTAAGATAGAGATAAAATAATTGAAATAAATGATTGAATCAAATTCAAAGGAGACTAGATTGTTTGAAACAAAAAATATAGAGCTAGATTTTGAGATTGAATTGATAGGATGAATTAGTTATGACATGAATGCACTCTATAAAATTATAAACTTCATAGAATTGTGAATTGAGGTTTTGAGGGTAACTTAGAACCTTCTAAGTGTGAAATTGAATTTGTGATGCATAACATTAAACTCTCAAGAATTTAGATTATATCAATATCAATTGGAGGTGTTCCCCTATATCTATACTTGTAAATCAAATAGCCAATGTTGTTGACAAGCATCATTGGAACTAAATATGAAAATAAGGAATCCTTGAAACTTTTTTGATTGTAGTCAAGCCATATTGATTATCTTGAGCAACAATTTTGTGATAATTTGGAAGAAACACTAAGTAGTTTATACAATAGATGCATAAATATTTGATTTAGTGTGATACAATCATGTCATGAATTCTTGAGTGTATGAATCTAGTGCTTTGATATTGTTGACTTAAGAAACATAATTTCTATGACTAATGCAAAAAAATGGTGATGAAATAAAAGGCTTTCCATGATTCTATGCATTTTGGTGCATGGAAAATGACAATTTTAGATGATTGTGATTTCTATGGTTGATTTAAATGACCTAAAAGGGATATATTTTTACACAAGACCTAGGTGTATAATTTGAAATGTTTGGCACAAATTTCAATGGATAACAATAATGTTAAGGTAAGTTGATTTGGGGTCATAATACATATAAATTTACAAATGAGAGGAATAAAAAATGACACTTCTAAGTGATAAAAAAGGTATAGAGTTAGTGACTATCAAATTAGATAAAACCACATGCGAAAACTATATAGTAAAACATTCATATGAAAAAAAATAGAGTAAGAAGAAAAAATATAAGAGTGTACACTTTTCACCTCTACAAATATTCATTTTATAACTAATAAAAAGTTGATTTTTGTTTAGATAATATTTACTTTGACTTATTTTTATGATGCTTGTTGACAAACTATCATTTTTAAAGAAAACTAAACTTTTAGATACTTTCAAATTTTATTTTTTATGTTATTATTTTGAGAAAATATCTAAGCATTCTTTTTGCTAAGTAATATTTAATTTAAAATTTACTTTGAATTATTTTCATGAAGCTTGTTGACAAATATACTTTTTTTTTTGAAAACTAAGTATTAGATATACTTTCAATTTTTTATTTTTTTTCTTGAGAAAAATTTTAATATTCTTTTTGCCAAGTAATATTTCCTTTCTATTATTTTCATGATGCTTGTTGACATTATTTTAACTAAATTTTTAGATATATTTTCAAATTTTACTTTAAAAAAAAAAATTTATTTTTAGATATATATATTTTAAGATTTTTTTTGAATTATTTTCATGATACTTGTTGACAAATTATCATTTCTTAAAATTTAAAGTTTTTAGCTATACTTTCAAATTTGTTCTTTTTTATCATTGTCTTTAGCAAATTTTTAATATTTTGTATTGCAACTTTATATTGAGTCATTCTACCTATTAATTATAGATTGATAATTATTTAAGTGATTTGATGTAATTTTTTAGTAATACCTTCAATTATTATAAAGTTGAAGTTATTAAAAAAAGTTTAAAGAATTAACATGTTGTGATTAATGTGTTGGTATTTTATATTAAGAATAATCTAATTATAAATAGACATAACTATTAAAAATAAAATAAAAGCTGAAATATCGTGATTAGTGTATCAACATTTTATATCAAAACAATTTCCATCATAAACAACAAACTTTTTATACTTAATAAATATATATTATATAAATTACATAAAAAAAATAAAAAATATTTACTCTCTTAAAAAATAAATAGATTTTAATTGCTAATCCACACAATATAATTCTAATTTTAAGAAAACAAGACAATGATCACAATAAAGTTGGTGGCCAAATTAAATGTATTTACACATAAATGAGGTCAACTACAAAAATAAAATAAAATACGAACATTAGTTGTGCGCACACAAGTCAATTCACAATGAGAGGCACAACTCATATTATAGTCGGATAAGTAAAGGTAGATCAATTTCTTTAGAAAAAAATTAATTGCATGTAAATCAACTCCTACAGATTAATTTAATCTTTGAGTACAAGTCATCACCAAATGAAGCTTCACAAAGATCATCTTCTAGAACATTAAATAAATATTATACATGTTGTGATGATTAAGATTTAAGAATTTGAAGGTTTAAGAAAAGATTTAGTTTACGATTTAGTTGAGTTGTGGTTTCTTTTAATGGTGTGACTTCATTCATTATATAAAATTAGATCTTTGATTATTGTAGAAAATACTTGCTTAGATTATATAAGTGTGAAGAAAACAACATGGTGTTAAAGAGTGTTTGTTGTGAGCTTGCTATGCTAGTGTTCAAGTGTGAAACTTCATTAACCCTTAGTCAAGCCCCTAGATTAAATTAATCATAGTAAAGAGAGATAAGGTGGCAATGAATGTCAATGTATATGAGTTGTCCCTCATTTTCAACAACCCATTTTGAAACTAGGTCCCTCATAAGTTTTCCAAATAGTCTTGCTTATTTCTTGACTCCCAACTTAGTCATGTTCAATTTGATCAATTTGTGTGTCAAAGAGTGTCATTGATTTAGGTTACTTACGAAATATTGGTCCTCACATGCGTCAATAAGAAGTTTCCAAGGGAAATATCTAGATAGTTATTATTTTTGGGATTTTTGGGGTTCCTTAGCAAGTTTTCATGGGACATGTATTTGTGTTTCAAAATCTTGGAAGTATAGCATAAACAAAGTATTTGGGTTTCTAGAGTTCCAAAACATTTATCTACCTCAATTTTTGTAAAGTTGCTCCTAAAACCCAGAATCTTGGTGTCCCTCAAAGGAGTAGGTTTTTGGAGATTGAAAACACTTTTGCATAACACATGAAAACATGAGTTCAAAATCTAAAACCCTAATCACAAGTCATAGAGAAGTGCTTTAATGTAACATACGATAGAAAAACTAACACATCTTAGCTTTTGTGCCTTGCATTGAATTATTGTATTGTATCTTGTGAATTTATCCTCCCAAAATCCATTCAAGTCATAGGTACCCCTATTTTATAATCATCTAGGCTTTGAAAATGCCTTCCCAAAATTCTACTACAAATACTTCTCCTCTTGTCGACATTAAAATACTCTATAATCACTAAACCATCTATTAGGTACTATTCAACAAAACCCTAATTCCATTCCTTTATGTAGAAATTTTCGTGATTATTTTAGGGTTTTAAGGTTCTATTTTTTGCATATTCTTTTCTTCATGTTTTCCTTAATAAAAAAACTGTATTTTTTCCCACTTGAATAAAATTTGTAAAGTTGTGTTTTGTAACCCCTTGCTAAACTACTCCTCAATATTGAATCCCCACATCCATTTGACATTTCAAGCTTTCAAACCATAATACATTTTTACATACAATTAGGTTTCTTGCACTCAACCTTTGGAATCCCAATTTATACAACCATTTTGAGATTTTGAGCTTCTTGCATACTTTTATAAAATCTACATAATTATTTATAAACCCTAAAACCCTTCCTAAGAATATTTTGAAAGATTATTACAAATCGTGCCATGTCCTCTCCCTAATTAGAGTGATAAAGAAAAAAATCAATTGAGTAGTTCCATCTTTAAATATCACATATGAGCTTGCTCACATTTTTACACTAACTTGTGACATAGGATTCTTGAAGATTTTTGCACTTGAGGATGGAATGTGTTAGTAAGAGAACTTCTATGATTAGCTATATTGTTCTAAGTCTCATTATATAGGCTATTATATTCCCTATTTCCATCAATCTTTGAATTTGATCATGCTTATAATGACAATAGAAAAACCGAGAAGTCATTGAGTCAATCTAGATACATTAAATTATGACATATTGTACACAGGAGATTATTGGAATTCTAACTTAAATGAAAAATATGCTAAGTTGATAAATGGTTACTCTAAAGAATATTATGAAAAAAATCCAAAAACAAACAATAAGGTCCCAAATTATTGATGGCTTAAGAAGAAGAAAGGTTCTAGAATGCCCAAAACACTTTGAATAGGAATTACTTTCATGAGGAAGTGGATGATCTAAAATCATTAAATAGGATCTTGAGAAACCCCATTGCCAAATATAAATGTGTTCATGGATATTTCATTTTATTACCATTGTTTTGGAAAAAAAACTAGCATATTTATTGGGGAACTCATAACAATAAATTTCACAATTTTTCATGCAAGGTAAAAAATAAAATTCTACATGACCTCATTGTATTTTCATTACCAAAAGGGAAATTCTCCTTGGACTTGAGAGAGTAGGAAACATGGAGTTATGACCTAATCATAAAATGGATTATGAGCATTACTCACAATTAGAATAGAAGGAAAGTAAGGAACACTTTGATAAGGTGAAAACTAATATGTTGATAGAGGCAATAACAATGATATCCAAATGAGAAAATTCTAGTTCAATTAGTTCTCAACATTACATGCATTAGAATTAGTGGTTTTATGGTTGCTCCCCACAAGATTCCTAAATATGTTAGTAACAAATTAGCACACTATTGAAATTATGTAAATAATAATTAAATTTGAAAATATTTTTTCAAAGAAACAAAGTGTTGGAGTTGATGGTGAGCCCCACATCTCCCAAAAATCACCTGCAACCAAAATCCTATCACATGGAGAGAAAAATCACGATTGTACTATGCAACTTTGAGAAGAGATTTGATCTAGAGAAACATGATGGATTCTATATTGATTAATCTAAATGAATAAAATTTATGATAAATAATGTTCATAAAAGAAAAAGAAAACTTAGAAATGAAACATTGTGTGAGGATTAAGTTATATCACGACAAGTGTCATCATCCTATACTATGAGACAACATTTCCTAAATATAGAAAAGAACTCTTAAGTTTGGCTTAAGTGAAATAAAGTAAAAGAGGGTGTAGTTAATTAACTAATTAGGTGATTATCCTATTTACCCTAACGCAAAGTAGGTATTCGCCTTCCACTATCTATTGATTATTACACATGGAATACTTTTTTCTAGGCCAAAAAGTGTGTAAAAGTAGAGATGTCTTTAGTAACTATAAATTTATTAAAAAATAGACTATCATGGATTATTGTAGGTTTATTTTTTTCTAAATAAAATCCTTTAAAATTAAGAAAACCCTTATAGAAGTATTAGATGATGGTTATGCTTTTAGTCCTACATAATGAGCAACTAATTTATGATAAACCAACTGCATGAATGAATTAGTCAATACCAAAGGTCAAGAACATTGAAGGAATGATTCAATAAAATGTTGAAAGAAGCATGGCTTGGTTGAAATGAAAAATCAGAGAATCCAAATTAGAGAGAGACAAATTTTCTCACAAAGTAAAGTAGGTAAGAGATCCTATCGAAAAGAAGAAAATTGTCTCTTCACCAAAGGTAATGCTACACAAAATTTTGTTCTCAAAACAATTAATGTTGATGAAGAAGAGTATTCTAAAGATATTGATAAATTTCTCAATAAGAATAATCCTATACTCAAATTCACTTTTTCAAGAAAAACTCAATGTATGGAAGAAGCTCAATTTCTTTCTTGTAAGATCAATGTTCAATTAATACTACTTAGAGGGGATACATAGACATAATAATCAATGTGGCTATAGATTTCATACAAATTGTATATAGATTCAACATCTACATTTGAAATAACATTGTGTTTGTAAGAATTACCTTGGAATTGTCAATAGTGGCATGGTGTGATGGTTAAGATGTTGTGTTGTTGTTCTTGCCATCAAGGTTCAAACCCCAAGGTGTAATTGTTGAGTGTTTACTTTGGGGATCAGGTCCCCCATTTGTGACCTCACCGGTTCATAGCTCCGGGTCAAAAGCATTTACCCCTCTCAAGAAAAAAAGAATTGCCTTGGAATAAATTTCTAGACACAATTAAAAACCACCCTTACTATCTATTACAACTTTTGTTATAAAAGATGACTTTAATCATTTATAAGATCCAAAACTACCTTAGAACTAAATTAAGACAAAATAAATATATAGGAGAGGACCCAGTAGTTGTGCATGTTTCAATAGTTGTGATAGTAGTTGTTTATATAATGTTCAATAGTTGTGACTTGACTACCCATAAGTAAACAAAATCTATTCCTTTCATCTAAAAAGCAACCAATCATGTGATGCCATATCAGCTCCCAACTACCCATGATGTGAATGCACAAGTATTGGTCTCACTTATTTTTTGGCCTTTTTGGACACCTTGACAAAAAGCATGTTGATGTGGCATCATATTTGATGATGTGGCCTTGAAACGAAAGTTATAAGCAGGGGACTTGCCAAGTAAGCTGCTGTAAAAAAATGGGAGTGATTTGAAATTTCCACATAGGATAATTAGAAACGCGAAGTTAGGGTGCACAACTACTAGATCCTCTCCCCTATCAGACCAAGTAAAAAATAATATGAAAAATAAAAGAAACTCTATATAGACATACACTATAATTAACCATTCTTAAATGAACCATGCGCCTTCATTCCACATATTGAGACCTTACCTATGTGAAATGCAATTTCAATATATCTTTAAAAATATTCAAATTCTTATTGTTCTAGATAATCTTAATGGATTGACTTGGTCATTTTGGTTTGGTTTCTTTTTTAAATAAATCGAACCACTTACACGGAAGAAGGGGTATTCAAAATCAGACGACTACCAGGAAGGCGACAGCATCTACTACTCTATCCAATAAATACAAGCCAACACAGGCATGAAACAGGTTGTACTCCACTTGGGTTGATCTCCTTGTCCGGACTGACGAGATCAATCATATCCCTTGTCGCCCATTTATAATTTTTTTTTTTAACTATTCAATCATTTTCTTTGTTCACATGATATGATTCTGGAATCTTCCAGACAAAATACAGTTTTGAAGGAGCATTGGATCTGTTCAACAGCTGCTTTACAGCTAAGTGGTAACGACAGATGACTCACTTTCCTACAAAAGACAAATAGCTTCTAGAATTTTAGATACGCTGAAACTTTCACCAGGTTTGTCCACAAACGTTTGTATAAATAGTTTTCGCGTATTCTCTCTTTAATCAATCTGCTCTGCTCAAGAGGCGTCTAATTGGAGATTCTACCAACACTAATCCGGAGCCTTTCTTTTGCTAATTCTACAATTATAGCATGGCAGTTGATAATATCGCAGCGTGGGATTTGGCTTTGGCGACGAAGAGACCGCTGAAGACGGAGTTTTATGAGATCCATACCATTTATGAGGAGGAGGAGGAGATGAGTGACGATAGGCCATTGTTTTCATCCAGTGATAGGAGGCATAAATCCCAATTCCAAAGGTTTCAGCAAATGACAATACTCATGGGTTTCATATTGTCATTGCTTTTTCTTCTGCTTCGTCCTCTTCTCAAAGCAAGTTCTGTTCTATTGATTTAGAAAAGGATGCGTGGGTTAGTGTACAGAAAAGAATTTGCATACGATTTCGCTTCTATGGGGTTAATATTGAATGTGAGAAACTAGTTTTTATATTCCATTGGTTTCAGGCATTCCATCTCTATCAAACATTTTTTTCTTTCCAGTAGTAGGCAACTATTCATAAACGGAGAGAAAGAAGGGAAACCCATGCTGAGTATAGCATTACATGGCTGGGTTTTGACTTTGCTTATTTCCTGAAAATTCGTTTAACAATTTTTTATTTTTCATTTTTGATTAAAATTTAGCTATTATCTTAATTTCCTCAAACAAAATTGCCATATTAAGTTTGCAATTGGAATTGAATCTGATTAGAGTTAAAAATAGTTTTGATAATCTTGGAATGTTAAGTTATTAGTTTTATGCAACATCTAATAACATACACTTGAACATGTCATGAGTAAATTATAATAATATATAACATGTTCTCTAAGAAGCATATGACTTGTAACACATACACAATATCTTGTAGCAATTAGATATAAAAAATGCACCATAT
>VDFB02147821.1:0-25372 GCA_007258455.2 Sequoia sempervirens | reverse complement strand
TGTCATTCTCTTTTTTTTTTTTTGTTGAACTTTTGAGGTTGCATCTTAAATTCCGTACCTACCATATTTAATGTCTTCATGCCTTCCATGGACAAAAGTGATCAGAACACATATTAGGCTGGGAAAACTTGTATCTTGGATAGCAAGGGAGTATGATAAGTACAAGGTAACATGTCATTCCAAACTTTGACATGTTTGAACCAGGCAGTAATGCCCAATATGTTCTGAATCCTTGAAAGTGTCACTGTTTAATTTATGGATGTTTGTAAGGAACGTTATAGGGATTCTGCTATTTGAGTGCTGCACATGGTTTCCTTTTATGGAGCTTCATTAGTAGCTTTTCCACCAATTCAACATGAAAAATGATGCTAAATGCTAGATAAGCACCTTTTTGAATGAAAGCTACCAAACAACTACTAAAGAAAATGCACTTAGAAATCCTCTGCATACGTTCACATGCGTGGCATTATTGACTTGCAATTGTTTGGTTATGGCAGGAAATTCAATTTGTTATACTGGCTGTTGTATTGGTTGATTATTTTTTCCTTTCCTGCTAACCTTTACAGCCACATTGCCGTGTTTTATATACTCCAATATTACTCAGCTATACATTTTATTTGCTTAGTTTGTAGTATTCTGGTCTTGTAGACCTGGCGTAAGGCCAAATCAATGTTTGAGAAATTGTCAATAGCAATTAATGAATTTATTATATAAAAATAGGCTTAGTACCAAAATTGCAATCAATGACAAAACTCATGATTAATTGGAGATTTTGGTGAGGGTTGGTCAGATAAGCACTCCTCAAAGTGGTGACCAAGCATTTCTTTTGGTTGTTCTTTCTTAGTGCTCTCTTGAAGCATGGGGTACACAAACTGACTACTGTGAAACTCAGAGGATTTCATCTGACTGTCCACCCATCCGGTTGGTCTTCTGACATGTCACATTATACCTTTGCTGGAAAACTCTTAAGACACAATTCGTGTAGAAATTCAAGAGTGACAGAAGGCTTTGCAAAAGCCTGTCAATATGTTTTAGGGAAAATACATTTAGCTCAAAGTTCTTACATTCGACAGAAAAGGACTTCATCTCAAAAATAATGCTTGTGTTTTTGATGAGCAGTTTCCGTTTATTTGTAAGAAGGTCAAGGTCTTCTACCAGTCAATTGAATTGAAGAGATTTGGTACATTTACACTGCAAGGAGTTTAGCTCATGCATGGTTAGAATGAACTATTCTCTCTGTGCAATGAACTATCAGGTATTCTGGGTTAGAATTTCAATAAGATGATATCCTATTTTAACTCTTTGTAAAGATTCTTTTCAATTCTCTTTATTTTGTTCTTCTATCCTGCATGAAGAGAGAGCTTACATGAATATGTTTGGCTCGAGCTACCAAATTTATCTAGTTTTACACTGCCAAACCTGTCCAATGGCAGTCAACATTAGCAAATCTCCCAGTACTGAGCTCTGTATTAAGCATTCATGCCTAAGTGAGTAGCTGACAATGATTATCTTTGCAGATTTTGTTGGGGGTCCATCCATAGACAAAGAGTTAGTTGCTGGAATCTTTGAGATAGACGGTTCTGATCAGAATTGATCTTCTTAGGTATTCGCCCCAGTTGTCATGAAATTAATATTCAATAAAATCAATTGATATGATAGGATTTAAGGAGTTGGAAACAAGCCAGTGAGGTTTTGCATTCGGTGGGAGGGAAATTACTAATTTACTATCAATTTTTACTATAAGTAAATATGGCCATAAGTTCCCTTCTCTTTCTAAAAGTAAATTACGTCCCTTTAGAAAAGCTTGCTAGAGTTGCAAGCATAAGAAACAAATTCAGACAATACATCTTACTTGGAATCCCATTGGACATTAGGAAAACGATTAGACCTAGCACTTAACAAAATACTTGATTGACATTAGGTCATATGCTACCTTTGGTAAGTGGCCAATAAAAGTTTGAGATTGGTATAACCTGCTGATAAAACGAAGGCTTACGAAAACCCAAATTTAGGTATTGTAAGTAAAGAGGTTCAATGTAAATTGGATACACGCTTCATAGGTGCGTATGGTGCATAAACACGTATTATGGAAAAATATTAATGGCAGGAGCATATAAACAAATATAAAGCTATTACCCAATACCTAGCAAAATTAACAAGGTAAAACATATTGAAAAGTTCTAGTGAACCATCTCTTGTAATTTTAGAAGTGGTGGCAAATTATTTTCAGTTTTGAATTCTCAAATTTTGAAATTTATCAAAAATCAAGATACTTTCTAAATTTCATAAGAATCTATATTCTTATACAAAAAGTTGGGGAATTCTTGAAGTTAATAAATATCGCTTAATAGAAAGAGGCAAATCATCTTTTTCATTTGGAATTTCCTTCACATACTAAATTGTTCATTCTTATCCGTTATCATGGAATGTTCTCAACTTTGTTTTTTATGCATCTTTCTCCCAGATCCAATGGATTAGTTCAAGGATATTCAAATCCAGATGGGAGTCCACCATCTGTTCATGGAATGCTGCCAGCTTATGCCCGATCAATGCCAAAGCCTTTACACCATGGGCAGAATTCTCCAAGTCGTCTGGGGCAGCAGTCATCACAGGCGTTCCAGCAAAATTTTCATCAGTATCGTCCTCCGTCAGTGTTGAATCCTGATCAGCAGTTGCTTCCTAATGTGTTGGGACAGCATGTTATACATCAATCGAGTAGTGTGGGGCATAATCAGATTTCAAATGGGGGAAATAATTCTGTTTATTCATTATCCTATGCTCAAAAAGATAATCGGACAGAATACACTCAGATTCCTGGTATTGGAAGTACCGTTGGCACAGGGGCTCATAGTTACGCAAACTATCCGCAAGATCATGTGTTAGAGAACACTTCCAGTTGGTTGTCTGGAATGCCACGTGCCCAACCACAGAGCGCAAATGAAATGTCTTGGGGTACTAATTCACAATTGCTTCATGAAACTTATGATATGCGTTAGTTTAAATTCCTCATCTATGCCATTCTTTGAAATGTGACATAAAATGAAGAAATGGCTTAACATTGTTATATTCACTTATGTTCTCATTATAATTAGTTTTTTTTTTATATGCAGGGCAAAGGACTGGTCATACCTTTACCACTTTTCCTCCCTCCATTCATGGCCGAAGAGATTACAGGAGGATTGGTTGATTTTATAAGCTGCCTTATTTTCGGTTCTTAGAAGATCAATATTCTTTATTACCCACCTTCACTCATCCCAACTCTCTATGACACTTTAGAGTGGCATCTCTAAAGTTTGTACTGCTTTAGGTGTAACCATTTGGGCTTGTTTGCCGACCAGAACAAATTTCTTTGTTTAGAACTCCCCAAACATGGATAGGAGGACATGAGCTTTAAGTATAATTGTTATGGCTAATACATAGCCAATCCCTTCAGATTGCCAATGATAAGATTTTCTGGCAAGGCCAGATCTGGTATGAGCAGGAAAATGGCCCTATTTCTTCATTTTCTTTGTGCCTGTGGCTAGTACAGTCATGCATATTGATTGTGTTCTATGCCTCATGCTATCATGTTTTAAGTTGCTGTTAATTTATAACTACCCGATTCTTGGATTTGCATTAATTATTATCTCATGTTATCTTCTTTATTATTTTATATTCATCCAAATATAAAAAAATATATTTTTCAGATATTCTGTTAAAGACGTTTAAAGTTCAAGACAAGGTTTCTTAGTCAAGATAGCTTTGATGGGGATAACAATCTTCATTTTCTCAATCTCTATGAAAGTGTTCTGTTGTACAGATGAAAAATCAAGAAGAATGTGACACGATCCTTTCCACTGTTCGTAGGAATGACTCTGCTACTGAACCAGTTGTGGCTGCCAGGATTGTGCTGTTCTTTCAGTACTGGTATAGAAAGACATCTGCTTTTCCTGTAAGTCAAATATTTGTAAGCTTGATTGCCAAGAGTAAAATTTTTAAATTAGAACTGGGAACGAAGGCAAGAAGGCACCAAAATGTGTTTATATCAATGTTCACAACTCTAACTTGGGAAACATTGCTATTAAAAATGTGTGGGGAAGAATTCAATTACTTGGCGTTTCCATGGTTATGCATTGGTGATGTGTGATAAAATGTATCAATGAGCTGTTCTTTTTGATTTTTACTTAAGGTATAAGGTTTAGAATCAGAGAATGGATATTTTCTCAGGAGTAGAGTCATGTCTACTAAAATTATAAAAGGCGTTTGATGAATGTTGTAAAATAGTCTCACTTGAACTCTATAATGTAGATTTATGATACCTTCTGGTATCCAGATTATTTTCAACTTATCTTACAGCCTAATCTAACTTGATCTATTGAGGTTTCTTTTCACAGGTATTGAGCATTGACTGGAGCCATTAGAAGCATTGCATCTCAAAAGGCTGTTTGCCAGATCTGAGATTTTGACAAGGATGTGATAAGGCATTGTCCTCCTTTTCTGTTCAAGGTCCTAATCTTGGTTGGACATTTCCATGACAGAATTACAGAAAAAGCAGGTGGTGATATCCATATTGCAGGAATTGTACATTCTCAGTTGGTGATATCCATATTGCAGGAATTATATATTCCCAGGTGGTGATATCTATATTGCAGGAATTATGTATTTTCACAAAGACTGTGATCACGCCAAATCCTGGTCCTTGGCTCGAGCTTAAAGTATTGTATTTGTGCACCAACAATACCATCTCTAAAGTGAATCAAACAAATGTTCGCTTCTGAAATAGACTGTATACGTTAAATGTTGTTTACATGTATTCTAGACATAAATTGTGGCTGATTATTTCTTTAGAGATTTGGAGGTATGTTGATTTGAAGGAAAGCGATCAATTTTTTGAATTTTGATTTCTGTTATGCCCAGGTACGGCTGAGAGACATGAAGACCTTTGTATGTCAACTGATGTTAACTTATATTTGCCTTTATTGAATAAAGAATTCATATGAGCTTTGATTGATATGTCGGGGTAGAAAATGTATCGTGAGTTTCTCATTTTGCCAAACGTTATACTATTTGTGGAGAATTATGACCATTTTTAACATGAATGCTACAACATAAGATGTCATAAAAGTAATTTTTTATTTTGCAGGGAGACTAACTGAAATGGCAGGATTCAATTTCCAATTGGTGATAATACTTACTGACAATCATTCTTGCATTTAAATTATTTCTGTTTCTTGTCAGGGTAGAGTATTTGTAATTGTATAGATATGTTTCTGCTCCCACAGGCCTCAGAAGAAAACAAAAACCAAGATACACTTGATCAGATATCAAACAAGAGCTACGTGCAAATAAGACACCTTTGAGTATTGTATATATATTGGTGTGTAAGTGTGTCTATATTTGATGTATTAATGGGTGGTTTTCATTGGATCCTCCCCCTGCTAAATCAATAAACAAAAAAGGAAACACACACCGAGGCAAGGAATGCATGTAAAGGCATTCATGCAGCAGCACCCGAGCCCATCTGTGGGGAAATAATCAATAAATTCTGTTTACACTGCTTTCTTCGAATACAGCAGTACTATTGAGAAAATCTCTTATTTCCTTCAGAATAGTACAATTATATTGAAACTGCAGCAACAGACAACTTATAGGTAAGACAAAAAAGAACGTCACCAAAGTAATCCTGTTTTAAAGTTTTCTTCTCTCATATCCAATTCTCTTGAAACAATTTTGGACAAATGGTTACATGCTAACCGATTTGATATAAAAGAATCTTGACACATATGCAAGTTGTCCGGGGGATCTTCTCAACAACTTGAAAGTAATTGACAGGGAATTAGCATGTATCTTTCTTAACTCCAATCATTCTGATGCAAATTTTAAATTACTTCTATAGCCTTTGCAATGCAGGTGTAGTTTTCAAATAGACCTTCCAGGCACTCACAACTACAACAAATGCCAATCTGCTTTAAATAATTTTGATGGTTCACTGAGTACTGTTTTAGAGCGCCAAGTTTGGTACTGCCTTAGATGATGCTGCCTATGGAAGATGAAACCAGTTTTATGCTTTGCATTTGAAATTTTACCTAGCTGTTTGATCATTAGACATATTTTTTACATATTCAACAGTGATTATAGTTTTAGACTCACCATTTTGTGGCATTGTCTCACAGTTCTTGGTACATCTATATGTATGTTGGCAACACTTGAATTCATTTCATAAGATGAACACCTTGATATCATAATTTAAGGCTGGAATTTTGCAGGAATGGTGCGTCAACCTTGCTCTTAATGTTAGTATATAAAGAATGCAGTTTTCAGACTATAAAACAAAAAAACTCAATTTCTGGGCTATTAATTTTGTTTTTGGGCAAAACAAAATTGTGTTGTTCAGCATCGCTTCCATTATAGATCTTTCCGAGCTTTATAATTTTAAAAAATAGAGCCGTAGATCAAAAGTTATGGCCTCTTGAAGTTGAGCCTCTCACATTCTATGACAGGTGGAAGGAATATACTATTTTTAGCCTTTGAACGCATTTGGGGATTTGGGTGTTGGTTTTCTAAGCATTTGGTTGCTAATTTATTGGGTGGTGTTAATTTATGGTTATGTTTTACTTACCCTATTAGATGCAATGAAGGTATTGATGGTGAGTTTGTAGGTACTGAAATAACTCAAGATCTTTGGTCGGTGATACCTCTGTAATTGGGTGGTGTTAATTTATGGTTATGTTTTACTTACCCTATTAGATGCAATGAAGGTATTGATGGTGAGTTTGTAGGTACTGAAATAACTCAAGATCTTTGGTCGGTGATACCTCTGTAAAGGCTTTCTCTGTAAGTATATTGTAAATATGTTTAGATTATTGAAACGGTTTTCACCACACTTGTGATATGATTTTTGTATATGTTTTATGTGTTTCCTTTTTCTAAAATTTACACAGCACTCTTCTCTAAGATTAGTTTAGGAATCATTTCTGCATTCTTTTGCTTCCTTTCAGAACTCCCATCAAGGGAGCAAGAATACAAACTGCACTTTTGACAAATTCTCTGATGGCAGTGGGATCAGAGCAAGATACAATGCACCTATGTTTACAAAAAGGTGTGACTACTCGCACAAAGCCTTGGGCAGGACGATCCCGTGTGTACTTTGCATCTCAAGTTGGACACATTCTATGTGCCCCTTATCCAATACCCTTAGCTCACCAAACCACTTTCTTCTTTCTTGAGTGTTCTTTCATGCCTTTTTCCAAGTCTCACATAAATGCTTTTTAAATGCCTTAAGGTCTGGTTTCGAAACCATCACACCCTTTCACAAAGGTTGCCTTTAATTAATAATTATAATTATTCCTCTCCTTTAAAAGAATTTTTATAAATATTCTTTATTAATCTTCATTTAAATCAAAAACGCATATTATCCTTTATTTTATATCTTCCTTTAATTTTTTCATTCTCCTTGTAATTTAGTTATTGCCCTCAATAGCTTAAGTTGATTCTATATCATAACACACCAAAAATAATTAGTCAAATAAGTGTGATGTAACACTACTGATATAACACTATTGATATTGTAGTAAATTTATTTCACTTTAAATTCATCTATAGTTTTATTTCAGAAATTTTGGATCCTTTCCAATTTTTTCTTAGTTTAACTTTATTCAAAGTTAGATAACATGATTAGAACTATAGATGCCCTTTTTGCATGAAGCAAATCATGATTTTACGAAGAGTTAATGCAAACTTGAAACTTTTATAATTTGTTCGTTCATATAAACTGTGTTGAAAAAAAAAAGGTTCAATTTTTTTTCGATCATATTATTTGCATAGAAGATGATTAATGAATCATATGCATAACATGTTCTATGAAGTCACCTATTACTAACTCTCAAAAATATCTCAAGATGATAATCATGCATTATAGATTACATGAAATTCTCTTTTCCTAAACAATTGAATGGAAATAAGTACACAATTACCCTCAAATAAAGTATATATAATTTCACGTGGTCATTGAAACCAAATTTTGAGGTAGGTTTTGAATCAAACAAGGATTTAATATAAATTAGCTTATTTCTATCAATATAGTGTTCATTATACTTAATATAGTCAAAACATATTTGAATAAGATGTTTGTAACACCTAATTTAGTCAAAAAGATTATTTCAGCATATATCACCTTGTCATACACATTATGATGTAACATTAATGACAACTCATTCCAAACACAGTGTCAATTTTTCCCCCATCAAAGCGACACTACCCTTAGAATAGTAGGGGCGGGGTGGGATATCTCGGGGGGCGGGGCGGGTGGGGGAGGACGGGGGAGGAACTAATGAAGGTGCCTATGCCTTCGCTATTAATGGTGGTTCTAGATCAATGAGATAAGAATTTCTTGCTACCCTTGCTTTTGCTGCTTCAACTCGGTCAATAAATAGAATATACAACTGTTGCTCCTGCTACCTTAGCCACCGGTGGCGCCTTTGCTTCTGTCATTGGCTTTGTTCTATTGGGGACAAAGTTTAAGATTTGAATTCAAAGATCTGCGGGTTATGGGTTCATAATGTAATTTACGTTGAAACAAATCTAGATATTGATTTTGAATAACATAACAAGCATAGTAAATTTTTTCTTAAAATAGAGAAAACCAAATTGATATTAGCATGAATATACAAATTTAACCATTATAATAACTAAAACAATAATGTTTATTGCAAAAACAACTTTCTTATATATGCAAGACTTAAACTTAATACTACTCAAACTCTCCCCATACATGAATCAACATGATCACTTATTGAGGTATATGTAGGTTGTCTAGGAATAATTGGGATTGAATATGGCCCCTATAAGCCACATAATGAGTAGGTCAACACTAACTTGGCCTAACATACACATTACAAGTAAAGAAAGAACAATCCACATTACTCTCTTATCAATTCATCTTTACAAGAGTGTAATCTCAATTTTAATATTAGTAATATTACAAACTAATAAAATACACATACAATATCCAAACACTCAATACATTTATTTCATTATTAATATGAGTTACAAAAAAATTTATACTCCAAAGTAACTTTTGATAGTATCAAAATAAAATAAAATAATTAATTATATGTTCGTTTGATTTAATTTTATATACACATATTTTTGTTGTTTTAGAAGATACAAAGCCTCAAAAACATAACTCACTATGATCGCTATTGATTTTAGATGTAATTGTGCTAGCCTTATGAAATTCATTGGTATATTTGTTATCAGTTTTGAAGGATTATCTTTTAATCTAAATACCATCTCAACATATTAGTACCCATTTATTAATGAAGCTCTAGTTTACAATACATGAGGAGTTTATAACATTGATCTAACATTTATGAACTTAGAAATAAAATGTAGTCATGACGAATATTAAGTTTCTAAAGACATTCAAATCAATCACCTTTATACAGATCCAATGACCATAACGTTTTATGAGACCACTTCTATTTGAAGGACTCAATGTTGATATCAATATAGAACTCTATATTAATATCAATTAGTGCTCCCTTCAACTCTAATACCAATATTAACAAACTTTTGTCCACATGAGAAAAGAAAATTGTGCACATAGATAATGGATAAGAAACACCTTATTTGCAACCCTCCTATAAAAAATTATAAGTTGGAACAATATTCCATAATTCCTACCCCACTTAAACACAGCCTTAGGGAAGCCACTCTTGCATTGGTAAGTATAATAAATCTTATCATTAACTACTATGACCTTGCTTAAATCCCTATCCAGAAAGATCTTTTATAAAGATGGGTAGGATCCTTTACTACGCAAGAGTTTGCATATAAACGATGGCCTATGGGGATTGCACTTTCATTAGGTTCAAGTTGTTTGATAAATAAATCACCGAAGAGCTTCCCATTTTCAGTCAATACAATTTTTTGGGTAAGGCGATTTCTTCCCACAATTTATGATATGAGGAATAAAAATTATACAGAATGACATCTATACTCAACAAACTAGGTATTCAAGAAAGCAATGGTTTTAATTTCACCTACGTACTTAATTTCAACAAATAACGTCCAAATCATTAGTGTGGAAAATGAATAATAGTATTTTGATTCACATGATTTTTATTAGAAGTGATGTAATGTGAATTACAGTCATGGACTGTGGAAATATAATAGGATGTTACAGGTAATAATTTCTGTCTTTTTGTGGGTTGATCCTGTAATGTGTTGGTTAAATAGTGGCATTGTTGATATTGTCACCAAGGTTTAAATCTCCGCTGGATTATTGTGATCGCAGGCTTGTGCCTTCGTTGATCCAATGTGCTCGCGGATTATGAAACGTTGCGGTGTTCATGCCTGTGGTTTTACAGGTGTTCAAGCCTGTGGCAGACCCTTACTGGACTAGTGTGCTTGTGGGCTCTGTGCCCTCGTTGGACTACCATGTTCGCGGATCTGGTTGGTTGTTGTGCCTTCATGTAAAAGATGAGGTCCCCATTTATAACCTCATTGATTCACAACTCCAATAAAAAACATTCACCAACCAAAAAAAAATTCTTCCCTTTTATGTACCTTTTGACACATCGTTAAGACTACCCTTCTGTTTGCTCGGTAGTACCTCAAGCCCATGCATGACAACCATCGAAAATGTAATGCCAAGGAATCAATAACAATGTTAGGCTTCTCTAGGTTGGTAGCCTAGAGGTGGGGTTGAAAAAAAGTAACAAATAACATAGACATGTTGTGCACTCATCCAAATACGCTGCTTGCTTCAATGGATTCAAATTAGCCTCACCTATCTCTTCGTCTGATCATCTAGATATTGGTTTTCCATATATAGAGTCCTACTAAACCATCCATGTTTTTTTGATCAAATATCTTCTCTACCAGAAGCTTCTGATGCCAGAATTCCTTAACTGAGTATTTCTGTCATTTGGATTCTAAATTCCAGAATTCCTTAACTGAGTATTTCTGTCATTTGGATTCTAAATTTTCCTCATTGCATTCCTGAAACAATCTCTCTCTTTTATTGGATGCCAGATAGTTGATTGCGTGGTTAAATTCTGTTGCGGATCATCTTTATATGTTGTAGTTTTTTTTGGATAAAATCCTTTTGATCACTTGAACCAGATTCTACATTTTCTTGAGACTTAGATGTTGGAAAAATCTTAGTTCCTCCAAATGAAGGGTCACTTTCATTATAGCTTGATCAAGATCTTCCAATGAGCCATATCCTAGTTCAAATCTAGCACAACCTTCACAGTTGCCTCTAAACCAAAAAAATAATTTATTTTAGGTAGTTTGTCAAACAATTCATGTGCCAGGCCAGTGTTGGCCATAGCCACATTCTTTCTAAACATTCTATCAAATGGTTCAACTTCCATGTCTCCGTTGTTCGCAGCATGAAACCACAATTCTTTGAGGTATTTTGTCAAATATCTCCCAGGCCTCTTCTATGCTTCCACATTTAGCACATATTCTGCAACTATTATATTTGAAAAAAGAAAAAAAACCTTTCCAATATGGAATGGTGACTATCCATAACATAGTCTGAAGCTTTCAAGTGAACTTCATGCCGCTATTTCTTCCTGTGTGTGGGGCTATAGCAATTCGAAACTATGACAGACTCCTGGAGTTTGAATATCATAAAAAGTATAGCAAAATAATGTTAAAGAAAATTATAACATACACCAAGGGTTGCGACTTTCACTCACAAGTCCTTTTTTATTAATAAATGATGTTAGAACTATCAAGATAAAATGTGACTCTGAACATCAAGTTCAACAAGTTTTATTCTTTGTATTTATCGTTTAGTGTTCAACAAGTTAGTTTGTTTTGTGATAAATAGAGTCATAAATGTAGCATAAAATGCTTTAAAATAAAATATTATAAGTGGATTCTCTTTTTATGATAGTAGTTATTTTATAGATTTTATTGTGTCATTCAATGGATGTGAGTGGTAATTTGATGATATTAGTAAGAATGTTTGAAAGTTCATTGAATTCAATTTGATGTTGAAAAAATATTAGATTAAGTGCTGATAACTCTTTCATTTTTAATGCAACTCTTGTTAGTATAAGGGTATAGAGATATTGATGATATCATTTTTTAATAATAATAAAGGGTTTTGGAGACACCACGAAGATGAAATTGTGCGTACAAGTGTAGAACCTTAATTACAATAGTATTGAAATGGGGAAATAACGAGTGTTGCACTAGACATAGTAAAGATGTGTCCAAGTGGGAAGGAAAATTCATTTGATGAAACACATTTTGACAATAATTCATTCACTTATTTTCACATTGTTGTATTTTATGATTAACAAGGTCTATTAGATGTGTAGTAATAGATTAAACACTTTTGTTGTTAATTGATTAATCACCTTCACAACTCTTGGGTCAAATAAATATCATAAATTGAGATTTCTCACATTGAACTATTAAGATAGGGTTACATAGGAAGAAATGATTAGTGCAATCTATTTTGGCTTTGATACCAAATGTAATGCCACTATTCTCCCAAAGTTATTTAATTATTAGCAATAGTTAATAGAATGAATATTAGAGTTAAGATAATTTACAAGTTGCAATATTATTAAAATAGATGTGAAAACCAATGTAAAAGGCAATATGTGATAATTTAGTAAGAATTCCCATTTAAATAATTAACATGATAAATTGAATAACACATCCATATAATTCAATTAAATTAACATCAAAATCATATATATAATATTCTCAATATATTTTAGCATCAATGGTTTTCAATACTTATCTGAATCATAACACTTGGAAAAACCACTCTCACACTAGGAAGATATTAGTGGTATTGGTTCTCACTATGAAACACTTTGGAAGACCTGTATAAAAACATAGTATGTGCTTACTCGCACAAAGCCTTGATCAGGACAATCTCGAGTGTACTGTGTATGTATCCCGAGTTAGACACACTTTATGTGTTCCTTATCCAATGTCCATAGCTCACCAAACCACTTTCTTCTTTCTCGAGTGTTCTTTCATGCCCCTTTCCAAATCTCACATAAATGCTTTATAAAAGCCTTAAGGTATGGTTCCCAAACCATCACACCTTTTCACAAAGTATCTCCCTTTAGTTCTTTCATAACTTTCTTTTCACTTTGGAAAAAAGTTTCATAATAGATGTCTTACAAATAAATGTTAATACTCTATGCTTCACGTCACTTGATTTGTAGCGTCCTTGATGCATGATCTCCATGTAGATAAGTTATCATTTTCTATTTGTTTTATCCAAAAGAAGTAGACGATCATTTGTATGTTATATAGAGTTGTTTCTTGTGTAGACAGTTATTATAAAAAGTGAGATTGCAGATGACGTCTACGCAACCAACAAAATACACGTTTGACTGTATTTATTAACTAATTGAAAATAAAAAATGAACACACTTTTTATTTTCATTTAATTAATAAATACAGTCAAATGTACATCCTGTTGACTGCATAGACAGTACGGAGATTGTATTGCTGCATCCTCAGAGGATTTCTTTGTTGTTGGAATTTTTTGCCAACATAAATATATTTCTCAAGGTAGAAAAGCTGGTGAAACCTCTTGCAATCTCTGTAAAATTTCTCCGAAATTTGAAGATCGGCCAATCCTCTATAGATGACCTCAACCACTCACACTATTTTAGAATGTAGTGGCCTTTTGCAAACTGGATTTTGTTCGAATTTTATAATGGAGGAGTGCCTAAATGGGTTGAATGGACTGGCTATTTCTTTGACTTCTCTTAAGTAAAGACAGAGTTGTGGGAATTGATTCCTCCCATGAATGCCTGCCTTTGAGAATTGGTGTGTATTCCCATATGAGACATAAGTTGGCCATCCTAATAGGCGCGGATTAGCATTTTAGCCCCAAGGGTCGTAAGTTTAAAATTGAAAGAATTCTAATGTTTGCCTTTCCATTGTTGAGCAATAGATATTGTTAGCTGATTTCTGTTGTTGTTATCAACGTAGTTCATGGATTATTTAGAACCAGAGGTTTGCCAAAAACAAGGTAGATGCTTAACCATTGCTATTGAATGTTTCTATGTTATCTAATTATTGATATCTTTGCAACATGGTTTTATGGATTGTTCATTACTTGAGGTTCACCAATTACCTTTGCTTCACATATTTCTCATCCTTTGTGTACTTTTTATTTAAATACAATTTTTCTTTCATCTCATGAGACTAACTTATTTTTTGTTACAGTACTTTTGCATTTAGCAACCAATATGTTTACGACAGGTGTAAAAAACCTCTGTAAGATTTGGACATGGACATAGGCTAGGATGATTTTTTTTCTAAATGGTTTATGATACAAGGAGACATTTGCCTTAAAATATTCATATTTGGGGACTAGCTGCTCGAATATATCCTCTATTTGGTTCTGTTCTCTGAATCCTTCAGTGTTTATTGATTCCCATCATGTCACTCTATTAATGGAGCAGTTTGATGACTAGGACATTGTCTTGAAGGTAAATCTGTAATTATTTTACAAGATAAGATTATTTGTGCATTAATATTAAATGACAAGGTGATTAGTATATGGTTGGACAACAAGCAGGCTGCTAGAAATTTCAAAATGTAGCTGTTGGAAATATTGTTATTGATGTTAAAGACATATAAATGAGATTTTCATTGATGTTATTATCGTCATTGATGTCATTAATGTCAAAGTGATATCAAAGGTTAAAGGATATTGATTAAAGAACATCGAATAAAGGCCAAATGCCACTATTGTTTCAAGGACAAATCATATTATTTCAAGGTAATTAAAGACAAGTTTATGAATGCTAGCCGACCCCATTTCTTATTGGCAAAGTCAAATTCAAATGGACTTCCATAAGGCTGGCTGACCCTTTCATACTTGGCTGCTCTCTTAGCATTTTGGAGTTATAAATTTAAAATACAAATGTAGGCCGACTTCATGAAAAAAAAAAGATATATATATATATATAGATATATATTCACCCAAGTTAATGATAATTTTTTAAGAGGAGTAAAGGCAACAATGCATTTGTTAGATAGTAGTAAATTTAAATAAGAGAGCATCATTTATACATCATCAATTAGTATATATGAAAGTAGTGATTACATATTACCTAAAAAGCAACAATCATGTGTTGAATAGAGTTTAAGGAGAATTCAAATTAGTTTGACGGGCACACAATCTACTGAGATGGGGGGGGGGAAGGTGAATCAGTAGATCAAATCAATTTTAAACTCTTTAATTCAACACATATATCAAACATGAAACTTGAATCAAAATAGATATTGATAATCAAGCAACCACATAAGCACACACATTTGCACATGAGAACACCAAATATACGTGGAAACCCAAGATGGGAAAAACCACGCTGAAAATAGTTGCTTGGATCTACTGTCCAAATCCAACCTCACAAAGCAAGAATATGACAAGGGAATTTACAATATGAAGTAGGCACCAACCTATCTAAGACACCAATCCCCAATTGTATCTATAGGCAGGTAAGTGCAAAAAGATACAATGTTACACTCAAAATTTTGAAATGCAACAAAAACAAGGATCATACTGCTCCAAGTCTATTTTCTAAACTACTAATTTATTTTGAAAATGGTTGATATTAAAGGGTTCAAAAGAGGGATGTATAGAAATTGGTGCTGTTTTTGTCAGAAAAACATAACATAGCAACTTTTGTACGAACGTAGCACGGTGAATTTTTTTTTAGTATTTTTAAAATCGCTTCGGTGAAAAATTAGCTAACAGTATGTAGTTGATGCACGATTTTTCTGATAATTTTTTAATGAATATTTATTTTTTTTACTAATTTTCAAAGTGGACACTTCTTGAAAAACAAAATTTTGGCCGTGCTACGCCTATAAATTTTGGAAACTAAATGATTTTTTTTTGTAGAATGGAGTCTAGTTTCTAAAAATGTAATTTATTTGAAATTTTGATGAATAGTTAATTTATAACGAAAAAACACCAAACACTGCTTTTTGCCAAAAAAGAGACAAACAAAAGAAATTATAGATGAAAGACTTAACATTGTCAAGAAGTGAAAAAAATTACATCGTTGGATAGCTAAGAGAGAGCCTAACATTACCCAGGTGTTCGATTTGTTCGACATTGAAACACGTGCAATCCTGATGGTGAGCATGAACTCGATTATGTGAAATATTGTAGAATTTGCAAAAAAATGTCTCTGGTCGTTGGGAAGGCCCTCCAGGCCTTTGGGTTGGTATTCTAAGGAAAATACCAAGCCTAAGGCTTGGGGATTCCCAAAGCAAGGCACAACGTGAGCGTGTTATAATGCACTCGCGTTATATCTTAGTTTTGACGTGGTTTTTTGCGTTTGTGCGGGACATGTCTAGCAAGACATAACACGAGTGTGGTATAATGCGCTCGCGTTATGTCTTGCTTTATGTTAAATGCTACTCTATTGAATGTATGTTTATATATTTATATGTTTGTATGTGTATGTATGCTTGTATGCCATGTATGCATGTATGTATGTATGTATCAATACATGTTTGTATGTATACCTATATGTATGTAAGATTGTATCTACATATGTACATGTATGCTTGTATGTATGTAGGATTGTATGTACATATGTATTATGATTGTATGTATGTCTTTAGAGGGAGGGAGAATTTTAAGAGAGAGAGAGTTGTCTAGGTAGAGAGAGAGAGTATTGAGAGAGGGAGAGGGGGTGAAAGGGAGAGTCTAAGAGAGAGGGAGTGGGAGAGAAGGGGTTGGAGTGAGAGGGACTTAGCTAGGTAGGGTGGGAGGGATAGAGAGAGAGAGAGAGAGAGGGGTGGGAGGAGGAGAGGGGGTGGGGGAGAGGGAGAGAAAGAGTGAGTTATGTAGGTAGGGTGCTAGAGGGAGAGACTTGGGAGTGTGAGGGGGGTGAGAGGGAGAGGCTTGAGAGATAGGTAGTGAGAGGGAGTGTGAGAGAGAGGGGGTGGGAGAGAGGGAGTGTGCGAGTGAGAGACCTAAGAGAGGGAGAGGGTGTGGGGGGAGTGATTTGAGAGAGGGAGAGATATAGGGTGTGGAGTGAGAGGGACTTATCTAGGTAGGGTGGGAGGGATAGATAGAGAGAGGGGGAGAGAGAGAGAGGGGGTGGGAGGGAGAGACCTGAGAGAGGGAGAGAGAGGGAGAGAGAGGGAGTGATGGAGAGGCAATGGGAGGGAGATAGAGAGATATATAGAGGGAGCTAGAGAGAGTGGTAGGGATTGATTGATCGAGAGGTACGTAGAAAGAGGGAGAGGGTAGATAAAGACAATTAGAGAGGGTAGGAGAGAGGGAGGGAGAGAGAGGTGTGATGTATATATAGAGAGAAAGGGATAGGGGTTGAGGGTATAGGGTTGAGGGATTAGGGTTGAGGGTAGAGGGTATTGGGTTGAGGGTAGAGGATAGAAGGTTTAAGGGTTTAGGGTTGAGGGTAGAAGGGTTTAGGGTATAGGTTTGAGGGTATATGGTTGAAGGATTAGGTTGAGGGTCTAATGTAAAGGGTAGAGGGTTTAGGGTTTAAGGGTTGGTGTAATTAATTATTTAATTACACTTTAGGATAAGTTTACTTAGGTAATTATTTATTTCCTAGGATAATTATTATTTAATTCTTATCTTATCTTATTGAGCTGTCTTTTGCTCAATATAAGATTAGGGTTGTCTTTTCTGCTTTATTGCATCATTGCCTTTTTGAAGGCTTTTGTAATATTTGTAAAACAATTTCATTCAATAATCAACAATTATGATTTTTGCTTGCACACATTGGCTTTGAGGGTTTACATAACTTATGTTGTTTTTGTTTTGAATATCTTTGCATGTGATAGGTGATTTCTTGCAGGTGTTCTTGGGGATTGTGAAGTTGGTTTTTCAACTTCTACATGGTATCAGAGCTCCAGACCTGTCGCTGCCTGTTCGTGATTTGAAGATATTCTCTCACAACGTCCTTTTCTGTGCAAGGGTTTCAAGTCAGGTTTTTTTTTGGTAGATCTGGGGGTAGCCAAAATTTTGGAGCATTTTGGGCTCGAATGGATGTCGCCATTGCGATTAGAGCATCCAAAAACCCTAGAAATGCCTTTCATTTCATCGATTTAGGCGAAAGTTGAAAAAAAGGCAAAATTTTTTTAGCCAGAGAGGCCGTACAGCTTCCCCAGCACGTAGATCGAGGCATGAAATGCACAAAAATAAAAAAAATAAAAAAAAAATCAAGTTTTTTTCAAAAAAAATTGCGCTGCCCGTTCAAATCCGCCCGCCACCGCTTCACCGCCCGGCGGCCTCCCTCACCCGCGGACCACCGCCACCGGCGGTCACTCCTACCACTGCCGCTCGTTGGCTTTCAGCCCTGGAGGGCTTAACTCAAAACCCACGGTCATGTTGGGGACCGCCCGCCAAGCGCCAGCTCCTTTCGGTAGCCTAATCCCTTGCGGCAGTCACATCTGTGACCAAGGGCTTCGGCCTTGCACCTGACCACTAGCCCCCTGGTCCTGCATGCGACCAGGGGCTGATTTGTTTTAGCCCCTGAGGGCTCTGGAGGCTTATTGGGAAGATTTGGAGCGTGTTTACGAAATCGGCTATAACTTCTTCATACGGTGTCTTTTTTTCGAAAACGAGATATTGCTGGAAAGCTGATTCGACGACGGATCCAGTGGTGCAGATTTTTTTTCTGATTTTTCTATTTTTATGCCTTTTTCACCTGTCAAAGCCAGAAGTTGCTGTTTTCACTCCGGGAGGCGTAACTTTTGCGTCCTAGCTCCGTTTTACGAAAACAAGCAGGCGTTGGAAAGCTGGTTCAGTGCTCTACACAGATCTCAAACCTGTTTTTTCAATTTTTTTTACCAGGCATCTGATATTTCTGTTTGATCTCAGCCTTTACCTTTTCAATTATTTTCTTGGGAAGCGTGTAATCAGGCTATTTTTTTGAGATCAACGAGCATTGTTTTTTCATTTGAGAGTATATATTGCTGTTTTCTATCATGGATTTACGTAAAATTGCACCCCTTACTCCATTCAACTATTTTGTTTGGAAAAAACAAATGGAGATTCATTTGAAACATAAAGGGATGTATAGGGTAACCATGGGTACAAAAATTGAACCTACAGGTGCTACTAAAAAGAGAAAGTGGTTTAATAGGTGTGATGAAGCTTATGGTACATTATGTATTTCTCTTTCATCTGACCTCCTTTTTCACATTGAATCTTGTACTACACCAAATGAGATATGGGATACTTTGGAGTCTTTGTTTAGGAAGCAGGATACTATGAGAGGGTTTTAGTTAGAGAATGAGCTTATTGGCTTAAATCCTAGGGATTTTGATAGCATCCAGGAGTTTTTCACCAAAATCAAGTCTCTTAGATTGCAGTTGTCACAATGTGGTGTTCAGAAGGAAGACTCTCAGTTGATATTGTCCATTCTTTCTAAGCTTGGACCAGATTATTCAGTTTTTGTATCTACCTTTTATGCCACTATGGATGCACTTGGTATGAGATTCACTATGCCATCTCTTGATGGCTTTGCTTCATCTCTCACTCGAGAGCAAGCTAAGTTAGCTAGCATGGGAACGGTGAAACCTTCTTCCTCTTCATAGGCACTTATTGCATCACAAGAGCCCAGAGATAAGAAGGCTTCTATAGGCAAAGGCAAGAAATAGAAACAAAAGGATTCCAAACCTCATGAGCAACAAAAGGAGTCCTTAGATTCATCCTCCTCTTCTAAGGGGAAATCATCTAGGAAGGAGAAGTCTACCTGTGCATATTGCAAGAGGGAAGGACATGTAGAACATAATTGTTACAAGAAGGACATTGATGAGCTGAAACATCTTCTTCAGAAACATTAGATTGATTTTCCTTCTAGGATGTTTGCATCATCTTCTTCTCCTCATTCTTCTTCTTCAGAGCAACATAACACATGCACAACTGGTTTACATACTTCATCAGATATGAAGGGACATGCTCTTTGTGCTTCTTCAGGTATTGGATCAGGGAGATGGCTTCTAGATTTAGGAGCATCTCATCATATGGCATCTTCGCAGACTATGTTTACCTCCTTTGAGCCTTACACTATGTATCCAATTTTGATGGGAAACAACACTTACATGAGTGCTACAGGAAAAGGGTCTATTAGTTTTGGGGATCACTCCTTTCAGGATGTCTTGTGTGTCCCTCACTTGACAAATAACCTTCTTTCCATCTATCAGATAACACATGGGGGCAATGGGAGATTTGTGGAGTTCACACCTGATTCGGTTATCATCAAAGACTTGGAGAGTAGAGTAGTTATTGCTACTAGGATAGTGGATCACTCATCTTAGTTGTATTCTTTCACTGATTTTGCTACTGGTGGTGCTTCTATTCCTACGGCTGTTCCTCACACTTCAAGTGTGCATCATCATTCAGAGGAGAGATATAGCTTCTTGAACATTGGTGTTCTCACTTCGGATCCTGTTCTCGAGCCTTCCATTCCATCTCCTCCGCCTCCTGTTGCTTCTTCTGTTTCAGTGCAACAGGATCCAGTTGATCATACATCTTTGGAGGTTTCTATTGAGTCTTCACCTACTTCGGCTTCTTCATTTGTTGAGGTCACACCTGCTTTTGTGGAGACATCTTGGGCTACACCTATTCCACCTTCAGAGATTGCTTTCATTCGGCCTCTTCCCTCACTTCTTTCTGGAGATGCAGTTTCTTCACTTCTTTTGGAGTTACTTCATTCTGGGGGGGATATGTGGTCTCTTTCTTCCTCTCTTATGGGGGAATTCATTTATGTATCTTTGTGATGGATGGTGTCCTTGGGGGGTCTTATGGAGTCCTCCATCTTTCATCACTTAGCTATTTATTGCATTCTATTTTGGGGAGGAGTTTTGTTCCCACGTGGTTTTCTCCTTTACCCCGTTTGATTTAGTTTGCATTGCATTTGTAAATGAGTACCTGATCAGGCCTTGTTGTCGGGACTCATATTTGCATAATAATTTGCTTCTCCCTATGTTGCACTTATGGGGGGGTGTTGGTGTAATTAATTATTTAATAACACTTTAGGATAAGTTTACTTAGGTAATTATTTATTTCCTAGGATAATTATTATTTAATTCTTATCTTATCTTATTGAGCTGTCTTTTGCTCAAGATAAGATTAGGGTTGTCTTTTTTGCTTTATTGCATCATTGCCTTTTTGAAGGCTTTTGTAATATTTGTAAAAAAAATTCATTCAATAATCAACAATTCTGATTTTTGCTTGCACACATTGGCTTTGAGGGTTTACAAAACTTCTATTGTTTTTGTTCTGAATATCTTTGCATGTGATAGGTGATTGCTTGCAGGTGTTCTTGGGGACTGTGAAGTTGGTTTTTCAACTTCTACATTTAATGTATAGGGTAGAGGGTAGAGGGTAGAGGGTTTAAGGGTTGAGGGTTGAGGGTTGAGGGTTTAAGGTTGAGGGTAGAGGATTGAGGGTATAGGGTTGGAGGATTAGGGTTGAGGATCCAATGTATAGGGTAGAGGGTATAGGGGTTGAGGGATTAGGGTTTAAGGGTTGAGGGTTGAGGGTTGAGGGTTGAGGGTTGAGGGATTAAGGGTTGAGGGTATAGGGGTTGAGGGTTGTGGGATTAAGGGTTGAGGGTTTAATGTATAGGGTTTAAGGGTTGAGGGTTGAGGGTTGAGGGTTTAGGGTTTAGGGTAGAGGGTATAGGGTATAGGGTTGAGGGTCTATTGTATAGGGTAGAGGGTATAGGGGTTGAGGGATAATGGTTTAAGAGTTGAGGGTAGAGGGTAGAAGGTTTACTTAGGTTTACTGAAGTTTAAGGGTTGAGGATTAGGGTTGAGGGGTAGGGTGTTGGGTTGAGGGTAGAGGGCAAAGGGTTTAAGGGTTTAAGGTTTGAGGGTTGAGGGTTTATGGTTGAGTGTTTAAGGGTTTAAGGGTTGAAAGTGTAGGGTTGAGGGATTAGGGTAGAGAGGGAGGGATGGATGGAGGAGATGGAGAGGGATATGTGGCAGTGCAGAGAAGAGGAGAGAGAAGAGGAGGAGGAAAAAGATATATGAGGGTTGAGGGTCTATTGTATAGGGTAGAGGGTATAGGGGTTGAGGGATAATGGTTTAAGAGTTGAGGGTAGAGGGTAGAAGGTTTACTTGGGTTTAAGAGTTTAAGGGTTGAGGGTAGAGGGTGTTGGGTTGAGGGTAGAGTGTAGAGGGTTTAGGGTTTAGGGTATAGGTTTGAGGGTGTGTGGTTGAGAGATTAGGGTTGAGGGTCCAATGTATAGGGTAGAGGGTATAGGGGTTGAAGGTGTTGGGATTAAGGGTTGAAGGTTGAGAATTGAGGGTTGAGGGTTTAATGTATAAGGTAGAGGGGAGAGAGATAGAATGAGTGAGTGAGTGAGAGAGACTTGAGAGAGGGAGATGGGGTAGGAGGGAGAGTCTTGAGAGAGAGAGAGAGAGGGAGTGGGAGAGAGATAAAGGGTAGAGGGTAGAGGGTTAAGGGTAGAGGGGAGAGAGATATGAGTGAGTGAGTGAGAGAGATACACTTGAGAGAGGGAGAGGGGGTAGGAAAGAGAGACTTGAGAGAGAGAGGGAGGGAGTGGGAGAGAGATAGAGGGTAGAGGGTAGAGGGTTTAAGGGTTAAGGGTAGATGGTAGGGTTAAGGGTGGGGGAGAGATAGGAGTGAGTGAGTGAGAGAGAGAGAGAGAGACAGAGAGGAGGGTAGGATGGAAGGAGCTTGAGAGAGAGAGACTTGGGGAGGGAGAGGGTAGGAGGGAGAGACTTGAGAAAGAGAGGGGAGGGAGTGGGGAGAGATAGAGGTAGAGGTTTGAGGGTAGAGGGTAGAGGATAGAGAGAAAGAGAGAAAATAAACCTATAAAAAATCAACTTTTTCACAACATGAGCGCGTTTTGAAGTAGTAGAAATATGGCCATTATTTTAGCAAGACATAACGTGCTCGTGTTATAACATGGGAACATTTTGTCTTGCTCTAAAAATGGTAAAATACTCAATATACCCATGATCTCAAGGCCCACATTCTGCATATTCTCCTGGTTCTGCTTGTGTTCCAACAAAAAAAAGCTTTTTGATGATTTTGTGAAGTGTGCATGCATGTTTTTCACATTCCACCACCTTTTTCATGATCTTTCCATCACCTTTGTATGAAACAACAAAGTTTTCATGTTGAAAGGAATATAATATCAATTCAAGTTTGAATTCCATTCAAGAGTGATATACAATTGAAGTTTGGAGGGGAACAAGCTTTTGAAAAAGTTAAATTGTTGAGGAGTTTGAAGAAAGAAGAAGCAAAGGATACATAATTGGGTAGAACTCCTCCATTTGAAACTCTAGTTTTTTAGGTATGTGAAGTCTTTAAAAAATTCTTTCATTCTATTTTGGCTTGCTTTGATTTTTGTTATTTTTCATATTCCATGTTGATCATTGCTTGTTTGTCATTATAACCTTAGCTTGTCAATACACATTTTAAATTACACAATTCTTTACACTTGCCAATTACATTTTTAGACCACATCTCTTTGAGGCATTTTGTTAAACAATTGACTTACCTTGTGTATGCTTCCACATTTTGTATACACATATATATGACAGAAGTTATAAGGAAGTAAAATAATACACCATTTCTCACTCCTTTACTATGGATGTGCATACCACTCTCCAAAGACTTCATTTTGGCATTGGCATGGAGGATGTTGGAAAATATAGTTGAATTTGGTTTTACACCTACAATTTGCATATGCTTGAAATTTTCTAAAGCCTTTTCAATACATCTATTTTGTGCATATCCTGCAATCATTCTAGTCCATGAGGACATACCTCATTGAGGTATTTTGTCAAATAGTTATACCAAGCAGTTGATTGCCTTGTCTATGCTACCAAATTTTCCATACATGTCTACCAAAGCATTTTATCAAATAGCATAGACAAGGAAATCAATTGTTTGAAGAAATGGGGTCTAATGGTGATGTGCATTTTATCAACCAGCCAATTGCATTGTCTATGCTACCAAATTTTCCATACATGTCTCTACAAAATTGGAATATACTCCTCCCACATTGATAGATCTTTGAATCTATTTTGGTTTTTATCTCTATTTCTAAATTTACCTCATCACTTATGTTGTGATATATTTTAAATGTTTCCTTGATTAGTCTACCTACAAGGGATTCTAATCCTTCTCTCCACTGTTTCAAGACTCTTTATTCAAGGCTAAGTTAGCAACATGGGGAAAGGTGCAACCTATCTTGCAATCATGGCATGCCACAAGACAATGTGGTAGGGTTGACAAGGTAGGCGCAATGTGAGAAAATTCCTCATAGAAATGGGGTCTCACGGTGAGACCCCAGTTCTATGAGGCATATGATGCCCCTACCTTGTCAACCCTACTAAATTGGCAAGCTAGTGAGCTCAATAGCTTGCCAATGCTCACATGATTTTTTGGATGGAATGCCTTAAAGAATTGTGGTAATGTGGCATTCCATGATTGCAAGATAGGCTCAAAATGGAAGCATGGACAAGGCATTTGAATTGTTTGACAATAATGTTTTCGTAGAAATGTATGCAAAATGTGGTAACATTGACAAGCTAGGAGCTCACAAGCTTGCCAATTTGGTAGGGTTGACAAGGTAGAGGCAGTGTATGCCTCATTCAAATGGGGTCTCACGGTGATAAAATTTCCAATTCGGTAGGGTTGACAAGGTAGGGGTAGCGTGAAAAAATGCCTCATAGAAATAGGGAATACATCACCGTGATTCCCTGTTTCTATGAGGCATTTTTTCACGCTGCCCCTACCTTGTCAACCCTACCAAATTGGCAAGCTTGTGAGCTCACTAGCTTGCCAATGCTCACATGATTTTTCCGATGGAATGCCTTAAAGAAATGTGGTAATGTGGCATGCCATGCTTGCAAGATAGGCTCAAAATGGAAGCATAGAAAAGGAATGTGAATTGTTTGACAATAATGTTTTTGTAGAAATGTATGAAAATCAATGCTCCTACACTTTGCTCATTCTGCCAAAAATGCACAAGTGGTGAAAATCACCACTTGTGCATTTTTTGGTTTCTTAAGTCTACTTTATGCACAAGCGGTGATTTTCACCGCTCGTGCATCTTTTTCACCACTTTGTATGCCTTCATTAATGCAGACATTAAGTTCACTTGAGTCTTTTCTAAATGATTTTATAATTTTGTTTTAAAGTAATCTCTTTTCATTCTAATCCTCCATTCGTCCTTCCTCCTCGCCTGGTCATTCTCTCATCGCCATAGTCGATTCGAGTTTGGAGATTTTTCGCACATCTGATCTAGGGTTTGACATTTTTACCAGGTACATTTTTTCGTCTTTCTTCTTTTTCTATCTTCGATGCTTTTCTTTCCTTTGATTAGGGTTTCAATGTTTTATTTTTGAAGTT
>VDFB02147820.1:0-11545 GCA_007258455.2 Sequoia sempervirens | reverse complement strand
TCATATTTTTTTAATCATCTAAGTAAGAGACCATTGAACAACCTTCGATACAACACATCGATGAGAATTATATATTTAGATGCAAGCTTCCGTAATCGAGCATGGAGGTTTTTAGTTGTTGGCTTGGGAAAGGTACCACTTCTTAAATAGTTGAATATTGTATCATACCATTCACTCTAGTTTTCCTCATTTTTCATAAAAAATTCATTTACTCTTTTGTTGATTGGAGGTTTCATGATTGGGTGAAGAGTGAATGTAAAATATTTTGAATCATCTTGAGGGGATATAAGAGAGGAAGCACTTGCCATTTCATCTGCAAGCTGATTATCTTTTCATGGGATGTTATGAATGGTAAATTTCTTAAACTTCTCTAGCAAGTGCATGATAAGATTCTTGTATTTAGATAATTTTCCATGATTTGCTTGATATGTTCCATTTATTTTTTTAATTACTAATTGTGAGTCACCAAAGATCTTAATATCTTTGACACCCATGATCAAAGCAGCATGCAATCCAACAATTAATGCTTCATATTCAGCTGTGCTATTTGTACATAGGAAATTCAATCAATACAACAAGGGAATAGGCTTTCCTATAGGTGGGATCAATATAACCCTAGCACCAAAGCCTATTCTACACTTAGATCCATTAAAATAGAATTCCCATGTTTTAGCTTCTATTGTCAACACATGATTGTCAGGAAAATAATCATTGCTAGGTAGTGCTAAAGGAGAAGGAGCATCCACTAAGTGGCCAGTCAAGGCTTGACCCTTGATTGCTTTTTATGAAACAAATTTAAGGTCAAACTCAATCAACAACATTACCCATTTAGCTAGACATCCTAATAAGTTTTTTTTATTAAAAAGATGTTTTAGAGGATTGAATTTTGTCATGACTTGTATTTCTACATTCAGTAAACAGTGTCACAACTTACTGGTAGTGAATAAAAGATCCAAACATTGTTTTTTGATTAGTGTGTATCATGTTTCATAATTGATTAAAGTTTGACTAATGTAATAAACAAGATATTCTTTCCCATTGTCATGTTTTTGAGCTAACAATGTTGCAAGAGCATGGGTAGATGCAGCTATATAAAGGATGAACGATTCATTTGGTATAGCGGGTTGTAAAACAAGCAGAGTTGCAAGGTATGACTTCAAACTCTCAAAGTCTTATTTATAATCCTCAATCCAATCAAAATTCACATCCTTTTTTAGGAGATGTGTGAAAGGTAATGTTTGATCAGCTAAGGAGGCAACAAAATGATGAATGGCTTGAATTCTTCCTTGTAACATGCGTAATTGAGAAATGTTTCGAGGAGGTGGCATGTTGATTATAGCATCAATTTTATTTGTGTCAACCTCAATGCCTCTGTGAGAAACCCTAAAAAATTTCCACTATATGCTCCAAAGACACACTTTTTTGGATTTAATCACATGTTGTATTTATGCATTAGTTCAAAGATCTTCTGAAGGACACTCACATTGTCTTGTCTTGTTAATGATTTGGCTAGGATTTCATCAACATAATCTTCCAAGATTTTATGTATGTAATCATGAAATATCAATGTCATTGCTCATTGATAAGTTGTGTTTGCATTCTTTAATCCAAAAGGCATCATAACCCAACAAAATTTTCCCCAAACAGATGTAAATGTTGTCTTATATTGACCTTGTGGGTTAATAAATATTTCATTATAACTAAAAAATCCATCTATGAATGACAACAAAGCATGTCCATTAGTTGAATCCACTATCATTTCAATATTAGGAAAGGGAAAATTATCCTTTAAAGAGGCTTTATTCAAGTCATGCACATCCTAATATGATTATCAAGTTTAGCAACTATGACAATGTTTGAGATCCAAGGAGAATAATCAATAGGTCAAATAAAACCTATGTCAAGGAGTTTTTCAAGTTCTTTAACAAGAAAGGCTATTTTAGGATTCATTTTGTGTATCTTTTGTTGAATAGGCTTAGCATTTTCAGCAAGAACAATATTATGTGTTACTATCTTTAGATCAATTCTTGGCATATCTGAATATTTCCAAGCAAAATTTTTTGGAAAATCATGAAGCAAGGTTGTAGTATCCTCTTGTTCTTCATCATCAAGGAACTTCCCAATCTTAATGACCTTTTCTTTATCATCTATATCCATTGTTATATCAATTGTATCCCCTAAGGGGAGTGCATTTGACTTAGGAAATTCAGTATCATATGGTTCCATTCTTGTGTCTTTCTCAGTGGTATCAATATCTTGTTGCTTGGTACTTATCATAGCACAGGTAACTTTTATCTTAGAATATGTCTTATCAGAAGCACCTAACATTTTTTTCAAACCTTCATCATTGTCAAAGTATTCTCATGATGGTGGTAAATCCATATCAAGAAAGTCAGGATGCTTTAAGCTGAGATTAATTCTTGGTTTACATGTGATGGTGTTGATGTTTAGCGATGGTCATTGAGTTTCCTTTGTTGTCTTAGAAAAATAATAGCCCAACCTATCTTTTTTCTCTTATGTGTTAGGTCCTATAGTAACTTTAATACCTTGTTCATTCTTTCCACATCCTTTATCGTTGTATCCCAATTATTTCACAAGCTCATAGCCTCATCCATAAATTCTTTCCATTTATTTTGGGTTTAGTGGTTGTTGATAATCTATCTCATCAAAATTTGTTATGTACATTGTATTTTCTTCCTAAGTAGATGAGGTAAATGTTGGTGAAGGTTCGTTTATATTCTGAGTGGATATAATCATGGGTTCTTGTTTTTCATCCTCTTTTTGTGTGATTATGTATTCACCCATAAATGAAGGTGTGAATTCTAATGATCCCCAATCATCACCTAACAATTTAGACACGGGTTCTTCTTCTTGTTTGTTGGTCTCAAGATGTTTTATGTGAGATGTTGGAATAAATGTGTTCAAAGGACTTGTTCCATTTTCAAGTTGTAAGCAACTTTTAGGTTTGGGGTCTGTTTCAACTTGATAAACTTTGTTGTTATAGATAGATTTCATTATTCGATGAAGGCTCGAAGGCACTGCATGCATCTCATGAATCCGTGGTCTTCCCAAAAGAAGATTGTAGGAAAGATCATAGGTCATGACATAAATAGGAGTTTGCAAAGTAGCTATTTTGACTGTAATACATAAGGTAATTACACCGAGTGGTTGCTTTGTGATATTGTCAAATCCTCTAATAGATAAGGAATCAGGTTTTATTTACGATTTATCCACACATAATCTATCTAGGAGCTTTACACTACACACATTAAGGGCATAACTATTGTCAACAAGGGTCCTTTTGATGCCTATTTTGTTGAATTGAGAAATTATCATAAAGGCCTCATTTTTTTTTCTTAATTCTCACAAAGGGCTCAGCTCATGTTGATGGAAGGTAATGTCTACATTAACTACATTCATTCCTTGTATTAGAGCTTCCACGTCATTTATATTTGTACCAGGAGGAACCACTATTTTTTGTAATGTTGTTTGGAGCATAGAGTGATAGTTTGGTGAATTATGAAGAAGGTCCCAAAGGGATATCTTTGTGGGAGTGATCTTAAGTTGTTCGACAAGATCAAACTCCCTTAATCAAGGAGCACTAGGAAATATAGAATTGGGAAAAGGTATGGAGGTTGGGATTGGTTGATGTGGTTGAGGATTATTTCTAGTGTAATGTGTGCGAGCAACAACATCATGCTTCGGTGAGTAAAAGGTAAACTCAGGTTTAGGTGGTGGTTGAGGTTTATGTGAAGGTGGATAAAGAACGAGTTGGGGTTGAATTACATTAACATATTTTGTTTGAGTTTTCTCACAACAAACCTTAGTGGATGGATTTTGTGAGATGAAGTCCTAAAGGGCTTCATCTAACATGTCAAATTCATCACTACTAAAAGGTTTGGGAGATAAGTTATCATTGGTTGGTTGGGGTTTGTCATCACAAGCCTTAGTGGATGAACTTAGTGAGAGGAAGCCCTATAGAGCTTCATCCAACTTATCCAAGTCATCACTACTACAAGGTTTGGATGATATAGTTTTTCTAAAGTGAAGCATATTTTTTATTGTTTCATTGGATGTTTTGATGTTTTTGTTTGCATTTTCTGATGAATCTGATCTAAATAAACTAAGAACTAATGTTGAAAATGAACATTGTAAAAATACAATGCTATCCATAATTGCCATGAAATTAAATGATGCTAATGCTAATGATTTGAATGTAGCAGAAGATAACTGAATTGAAACAGAAAAGTAACTGAAACAAATAGTAACTTGTAAGAAACTGCAAACTGAAGTATGAAAATACTGATGCAAAATGTGTACTGGGACTAAGTCGCCCAAGGTGGCGAATTAGTCCCAGTAGGGGTATTTTAAAGTTTTTTCTAAATTTTCTAATGGATTTTTATGTGTTATGTACTATACAATTCAAATCTAAAGTGTAGATGCAAAATTCTACTATTGGTTAAGAAAATAAGGTGCAATAATGCAAGCCTAAATGAGCTTTTCACTAATGCAAATTGGAAAACCCCAGAATGCAATACAATGCAAAAACCTAATGCAATGTTGATGCAAGTTGTTCCTAGGATGTAAATGCACTTGAAATTAGAAGTATAATGTTCAAATGTCAAGTTCACCAAGATGTGGACAAATATTTTGGCTCCCTAATGCTCTCTAGCACTTCTAGGGTTTTTCACCTAAAAGGAGAGAGGTAGGACAAAATGGGAAATGTCCCCACTCAAAACTAATGCAATATACTAATAAATGATATTGATTAATGGATGAAAAATAATGAAATGTAAAGTTTTTGAAAACACATTGTGATATGCAGAAAGATAAATTAAATGTAATATAAAACAAGATAGAAAGACTAGACAGAAATAGTGCACCTAGAAACTAATAGGGGTTGAAATGAAGACTGCAGATGTCTCTGAAATTCTAGAAAATCTATTTTTCTGATCAACTGGGACACTTACGCCAAGCTGGGAGACTTAGTCCCTAATCTAGGAAACTACTCTGAAACCCATTTTAGATAAATGGGTATCTAGATCTATAAAAAATTCCAAAGAATAGATGTAGTGGGACTAAGTCACCACTGTTGACAACTTAGTCCACTGTGGCATTTTTGAAAATCCGAAAGTGGAAATGGAAACAGTTTGCACTCTATTCTCCAATAGAAACTCATATCTAAATCTATGAAAACACCTACAAAACATAGTATAATTTGGTTTATAATGGGAGGTTTTCCTTGGTCAAACCCCTAGTTGGTATTTAAACCTTTAAAATATAATGAAATCTACATAAACCCTATCTCAAGTGTTTCTAAGACTAGGAAATTTGAAATAAGATGCAACCCTATTCTAACATGTGAGAATAAGATGCATAAGTGGATTTAGAACAATGCAAGACTCATTACAAGAGACATTAAATCATATTAGAAATGAATATTAATGACATGCAAACCTTCCTTGGGTTGAAAATAGAGAGAAAATGGAAGATGGAATCACTTTGAAAATAAGTCCTTAGGATTGATCTGATGGCTAGTTGCATCTCCTCACCCTAGATTTCTCCATGATTCTCCATAGAAATCCATAATCAACCCTTTGCAATGTGAAATAATGGACAAAAAGTGAGCTTGAAGACCTGTAAAAACCCTAGCTTGCTTCCCTAAAGCTTCAACTTTTTTGTAGATAAACTAATAAATCTTCTTGTGGAAGATATTCAACACTTGACTCTTAAATTTTTTTGTTCAAAAATGACTCAAATGATGTGAAAAATGACCTAAAAACATATATTTATAGGCATCAATTGTGGGAGTAAATGGTGACTCCCCAACACCCCCAAGAACAATTGATAGACCAAAACCACTTCCACAAGAAAGAGAATGGCAAGAAAGCTTGCTTCACAATGCAACATTGAATATTGGTTGAATATGATTCAAATGTACATGAGATGCCTTTCTTATAAAGGAAAGGTAGAGAGATAGGATTAGACAAGATCATGACAAGTGTCTTAATCCTATGACATGAGACAACTAACTACCTAGGAATGATGCAATATAGCTAGATAAGATAAGTTCTAGAAAATCCAACTAAGACTTCTAGAAAGAATCTTATATCCTAAGTAAACTTAGCATGTGAATATGTCCCCTAATTACCTAGTGAGTGAATTAGCTAGGTACAAGACAATTAGTCACACCAACACCCCCCCTTAAGTGCAACTTAGGGAGAAGATTATTATGCAAACTATGCAAAGATGAAGATGGGTCTCGACTACTAGGCCATGTTAGGTACCCATATACAAATGCAAATGCAAACAATCTCTCACAGGAAGAGAAAAGGAGAAAACCCAATGGGACAAAACTCCTCTCCAAAAGAGAGAAAACAAAACAAAAAACATGATGTATGGAGGACTCAATGATACCCCCCAAGAACTAAATCCAACATGTATATACAATCAATGACCCCCCCATAAGAGGGAAATAGAGAGATAGGATATCCCCCCACAATGTGTGATAACTTGCAAATATGGTTAATGTCTGAAGACAAAACATAATCCAATTCCTAGAAAAAATATTTCTTCCCTTAGGAAGAAGATACACCATGTACAAATGTAGGAATGCTTCCCATTCTAGATAGGAATTGGTAGGAAGAGGAATCCATATGTATGTAGATTATGTCTCTGAAATCTACTCATGTGTTTCCAAGTTCTTGGATGATGAAGATGATGCCACAATTCAATCAAGTACATGCCCAATCACATCAAACTATGACAAACTAGGAACAAGTGAAAATTGATCTTGAACAAGCTCCAAATAAAAACATGAAGTTGATCCATGACTATCATGAGATAGGAGAGATAAACCCTCAAATTGGTCTTCCAAATCTAAAGTGTGAGACTCCACAAACAATGAAGCAATGCTTGTCAAATAGGAATCCCAATCAGGAAGACTATCAGATACATGTTGCAATGAATCACTGGCAGTACTCAATGACTCAACAATAGAAGATGAAGAATTGGGAACCTCTGAAGCATTTTCAATCTCCTCCAAAGGATCGCAAGCATGGGTTATCAAATTTCAAGAATGAAGAAGCACATTTGAGTTGGAAAGAGGATCTTCAAGAGATGGAGAAGAATCATGGTCTCCATATACCTCTCTAATGTGAGTCCAAAGATCATGAGGACATTTGAAGTGAATAAATGTCTCAACAATTTCATCATTTACATTTTCAAAAATAACTCTAAAGACTCTATCCCTAAAGCCTTTCCAAATCTAATACTCATCATTTGTGCTAGGACAAGGAACTTTATTAAAAAAATAGTATAATAGATTCCACTCACCAAGATGAGTGAGAATTAAATTACTCCATTTCCTATAGCTCCCTTTCTCCAAAGTAATTAAGAAACACATTTACAAAGATATGAGCTTGGAAGCCAAAAATAGAGATTTGTCTTCAACCTAAAAAAATGGTACAAAACTAAAAAATCTCTACAAAATATCTACACCAATAAAAATTTGACACTTCCAGATTTCTAACGATATCTCATTTCTAAAAAATGGCCTTAGTTTGCAAAAATTATGAGAAAATGAAAAAAAGCCCTATAAAAGGCACTATGGGGGAAAATACAAAAACCTGTGGAAGACTAACCGCTGCACTTGAGCACTCAAAGCCAAAAATGTATCCCCGCCATGTGACCTCAAGCAAAACAAAGGGGTGAAAAACATACACCATCAGCTAGGGTAATATTGTCTATATAAAAACAAAATGTATATGCACAAAACTCCCAAGAAATAAACTATACCATTGGTAGTGAATGGTTGTACTTAATTAAGCAAGGAATATGCTCAATGCACTTATCGCCGCTGGAGATCCATGTGGGCAGAGACAACACAACCAAACAAAGTACCTGACACAAAATCCTAGATGTGACAAATCTGAAGAATATGCCGCATTCAGACCGTTAATTGAAGGTGAGTGACCACCAATGCCAATGGAAGGTATCCACCAAACAAAAATGTGGTACGCTGAACAATGTACAATGCAAGCATCAATCAAGTGATGACGTAGGTGTAGAATGAATCCGGATATACCAATACCTTGGGTACGGGACAGATTTTGATGCACATAGTATATACTCTGTGGAATATGCCCAATGTGCCCAATTTTTATAAAAAAATCCCATACAAATAATATTATAGCCCAAATATATTTACAAATATTTTGCCCAAAAATTAAAAAAAATTGCCCAAAATTTTTTGATAATAAACGCATAAAATATTTTTTGAAATATTTTTTTGCGAAAATGAGAAAATCTTACTGCTTGGGAGGCTATCCCAGCAAAAAAAAAAAATTCCTCAAAAACAACTTTATGCAAAATAGACGAATTTACAATCAAAATTCATCTACACGGCCACCTGATCTCAACCATGAGGTCGTTGAAACCCCAATCTACACCCAGCAAAAATCTTCAAGCTAACACAATACCCTCAGATCTGGGAAGGAATTTGCAACACCTAGAGAGCTCTGATACCATGTGGGAGTAAATGGTGACTCCCCAACACCCCCAAGAACACTTACTAGACCAAAACCACTTCCACAAGAGAGAGAATGGCAAGAAAGCTTTCTTCACAATGCAACAATGAATATTGGTTGAATATGATTCAAATGTACATGAGATGCCTTGCTTATAAAGGCAAGGTAGAGAGATAGGATTAGACAAGATCATGAAAAGTGTCTTAATCCTTTGACATGAGACAACTAACTACCTAGGAATGATGCAATATAGCTAGATAAGATAAGTTCTAGAAAAGCCAACTAAGACTTCTAGAAAGAATCTTATATCCTAAGTAAACTTAACATGTGAATATGTCCACTAATTACCTAGTGAGTAAATTAGCTAGGTACAAGATAATTATTCACACCAACATCAATACCTAATTATTCATTTTTTTGACATCACAGGTCAACATCCATTAGAAATTTGAATTAAGTTAGTGATTTTCAGCACAAAATTCAAAATTCCCCCAAAAGGGACTAAGTCGCCACCCATGAAAATTTATGGATAGAAACCCTAGGTGGTATTTGAGGAAGGGTTTTGACTGGGGGAAGGGAAATCGAAAGGCTTCTATGAGGGTGAAAAACCCAACAGAAGGTAAGACGAAGCCTAGAAAGAGCCTTCACAACAAGTTATATTCAGGATGCCATCAAACCTTATCTCCTCAAATGCTAGTCAACTAAAGGACAGAGCATTGTTGGTGAAATGGTGCAAGAATGGGTGCAATAATCAAGAAATTCTAGACTAGTGGAGGTGCATATATGCAGGAAAGCTAAGCATTCAACCCTTTCAAAACATCTTTTTTCTAATAGAGTGTATAGATCTAAAGCTAAAGCTAGAAATTTTGTATGGAAATCTGAATTTTTTCAAAGGATCCACCTTTCATCGAATAAATTAGACCCCTAATTTTAACCCAACAAAATAAAAATTCAAAAATTCCCCAATGTGGCTCAATCTAGTAGTTCTCCCTACATAATTTTGGAATTTGAGAGCCCTAATTAAAATAGGAGATGTTAGAACATAATGCTCTAATGAGAGGGGGGTGAATCAGTAGATTATAAATTTTTGAATCTAGAGTGGCCTTTAGCAGAATTAAACTTAACAACTCAAATGAGGAATTCAAAGCATAAACAACTAAAGCATTCACAATCAAGAGAGAGACAAATACATAACACGAAATGTATGTGGAAAACCCAATATGGGAAAAACCACGATGAGAAATGTTGCTAGGATCTACCATCCTAATCCAACCTCACAAGCATCAAAGTTTTGTTACAAGTTTTAAGAGCTACGACCCTAAGGAAGCTTCAAATCCCTATTTTAGAAGCATCAACTTCAAGGATGCCACAACACCCTAAACTAAGCTGCAACTCAGTACTAATGGAGGAGACAACTTCTTTACAAGGATTTTCAATCAACTATGCATAACATGGTTTTTCTCAACAAGTATGATACATCAATTCAGCACATTATACTTCTCTCTCAGTTCACTCTCACACTATTGTAATCAGATTTTTGTATTTTTTATGATTGCTCTTCTTTGTTACAATTCTCTCATTTTTTCATTCAAAAACTCACACACACTTTCTTCTAACTCATTCCTTCATGTATTTCATACGAGTCAAACCCTATGTTAGGGTTTTTCACTTGCAACCTGTTGATGGGTCTTAATGACACAACAACGTGCAAACAAAATATTGCTATTTTGTTTCTCCTAAAAGAGAAATACAACACATGGATATCTTATCTTCCAAGGTCTTTGTAGTTGGTTCTCAACTGTGCTGATGTTGCTCAACGGTCAACGTAACAGTAATGTTCAACGGGCCTGCTGGTGTTGAGCTTCTGGATTGTTCTGAGATCAACATAAACTTAAATCTACTCTAACCAGGGTTTTTAAAGAAATGAAAAAGATAGATCAAAGCTTTGGAATGGAAAAGAATGATAATTCATCCAATTTAACCAGACTTGTTACCTTTCAAGGAATTCCTAACTAAAACTGCAGAAAAAAATTGACTTGTGATTAAAACACAATCGCATCCATTCACAGTGCTGATTTCCACAACAAATTATAAGTTACCACTTAAACAAAACATCAAATCAAACTTCATTCCTTGAAAGCTTCTCAAATCAAATGATTAAACCAAGATAAATAGCATTTTGAAACACAATCTGAAGTAGATTTAAATCTGGTTGCTTCTACTATTAGTGGAACAGATAACCAATAATTACAAATCTGGCACAATCACCTGTGTACAGAAAATCCATGACTCCAAATTATTTCCATCTATACTAAGAAAACTGGAAAGATACATCTACTCTATTTTTCTCCTCCTAACTAACTAAAAAAATAACTAAATCCCCCTATCTTTTCTTCAAAGAGGAAAAATGCCATGATATATACAGAATGTACCAAAAGAATATGTTGGCCCCTATTTTAGGATTTACAAAATATCTACCTCCAAAAAGGTTAGCTCAGATCTTTTGAATAGAGTTAATGCTGTGTTGAATGGCATCCCTACTGTCCATGTTGGTGAAATATTATTTTGTCCTCGAAAGAAGCCTTCAAATCTTTTGTAACTACAGCATTAATTCCATGCCTCTGTGTCCATCCTCAAACTCCTTTGAAGGGCTGCCTTGAATGCTCTAAAGCATTGTCATTAATGTGGATCCATTTCTGCTAATAAAACCTCACAGCGGTCTATGAGAATAATGGCCTCTCCTTCTTGCTTTAGATCTTTCTTCTTGTTCACCCCCTCTGGAAGCAGCATCAGACTTCTTGTTGGACTTCCACTAGTATTCACCAAGTTACTCCATTGGCACATTCAAAGAGCAGATCCACACTGGTTGTATCATGTTGATCTTCTTCTGAGAGGTATTCAATCGGTCAAACTGCCACGTCTGCCCCTTTAGCTTCTTCTGATTGGTGGAACAAAAGCCACGTAGGACTCCCGGGTGATCAAAAGTGGTTCATAACAAATCGCATGTCGGTGAGACA
>VDFB02147819.1:0-14841 GCA_007258455.2 Sequoia sempervirens | reverse complement strand
ATTGAATTTAATTTCTAAACTATTAGGTTTATTTAAAAAATATATATAGATATTTGGTGAAAATTTGAAATTTCAATGTAGTAGTACATAAATTTTAGGGAAAAAATAAGAAGTAGGTGTCTGTCTGACCACCCTAACCACAATAAAATGATAATATTTTTTTATAAGATTTCAGATATAAGTAGAGGACTCATGTCCGGATGTGATGCATTTTTAATTTTTTTCCCAAGTAAATAAGTAATTATGATTTTTATAACAACTTTAAAAAAATAAAAATTGTATGTCTCAATTAATGCTTAACTTGTCAAAATCATGAAATTCATTTTTAAATTTTAATCATATAGTATGTAAAACATGAATGTGATGCATGTTTCAAGACTCAAAAATGTGATACCATTTGAAAGCTATAGATAGTTTTTCAATCGTTCTATCAATCATGACTTTTGTCATAACTCAAATAGAAAAATGAATAATAATTATTTATTAAATTCAAAGTAAAGCATAGTTTATATTGGTGGAAAGTTGAGAATCTCCTTTAAAATCCCTTTTCGCTTCATCAATTTTGGGTAAAGAAAAATTCGTTAGCCACATACCACCATATCGCCACTTTTTGGCCCATCATGATCCTACACATACCCATTCATGCTTCTTGATCCTCACGTATCCTCCTCGAGGGGGCATACCACTGGACCCCTCATCATCCCTCCTCTCCCTACCTTTTAGACTAGGGCATATTTTGACTTATTTTTTTTGACACACAATGTGATAAACCAAGACATTATGTCAAAGAGGGAAAAATTTAGAGACCTCAAAAAAATGACCTAGGCCCTTGAGATGTATTTTTCTATGATGACCACACTTCTCCCTCACATAATTCAATTATTTAATCATGTCCTAATGTCATAATGCTTAATTATTCCTCCATAATTATTTAAATAAGTAAATTATATTTATTTATTTAAATATGTCACTAATCAATCCATATTCCCTCCAATGATTAAATAAATTTCTAATTACCAACATTACCATTTATCCTTCAATTAAATAAAATTATCTATTTAACCCACTTTACATCCCACCAAATAAATAATTAAAATAATTATTTATTGTCTTTTGCCTCATTCCCATTTATGAATTAAACCATTATTTAATTCATAAGTCAACCTTCCTCCATAAATTAAATAATTTCTATTATTATTTGATTTTCCAACTACCTTTTTTTCTCCACCATTGATTTGATTATCTCCAATTAAATCTCAGCCCTTTATTTCAAAGCTTTCCCTAACTTTGACCTAATGTTTCCCTAACCCTAATGCTCCTTATCACATTGAATCCTAACATTTGATCTTAAGTTTTTATAAAATTTTAATCTTGGCCATCCATTCTCAATTTGGAATTCTTTAAAAGGCTCTCTCCCCAGTCATTTTAGACACATAGACACAAAGTTATTTTCAGCATGCTTGAGAACTTGAGTACTTGAGAACTCACAACTCTTCAATATTTTGCTTGGCTTAGACATAGATTATAGCTGCATTTCAATAAGGAGGCGTAAATCATTGAGGATAAATTGATGCTAACTTGCGGATCCCATTTAGAAGAGAATTGATTTCCAAGAAGATCCTTTGTTTTTCCCCATGGCTATTCCTTAGCTAGTTGTTTGTTTTTAAAGTAGTTTTTTCTTTTAAAGTTTTGTTTTCTGCTTTATTCAAATAAAGCATGCAACGCATGCTTAGCTTAGGAAATCTTCTGTAGTTTTTTTTTTTTTAAAAACTTTCCTTTGTAGTTTGCGTACAGTCTTTGAGGCTGAGCCTTTTCTATTTATTTATACTCTATGTATTTTTCATTTGGACAAGCTGCAATAAGAAGAAAAACTCTATTCCAAAATAGAGCAGATTATTGAGCTTGAAAGCAACATTGAATAGTTTGAAATTTTAGCATAATTGTTCTTTATTATTTCCTATTAACTAATTCCTATCACCTGGTTTCTAGAGGAGAGAGGTGTTTGGTTTTTCAAATCTACATTTGCATCGTGAGCGTGTATTTTTGTTTTGGGTTTAAGATCTAGCTATTTGAATTTCACCAAAGTTTATCATGTCGAATTCTAACAGCTTGCCCATTCTAGAATTTGATGGTAATGAGTATGATTATTGGTGTATAAAAATGATGACATTTTTAATAGGAAAATATTTGTGGGAGATTGTTGAATCAGGTTACCAGGAGCCAGCTGATTGGAATGCCCTCCCAGTCAATGAAAGAACAGCAAGGAAGGAAGCTAAGAAGAAGAATTTTCAAGCATTGTTTCATATTCAAATAGCTCTAGACAAGAGTTTATTTCCAAGAATTGCAGGTGCAAAGACCGCTGAGGATGCCTGGAAGACTCTAAAAGAAGCTTATCAAGGCAGTGATCAGGTCCAAGTTGTTAAGTTACAGACATTGAAAAGAGAATTTGAGAATTTAAAAATGCAAGAAGGAGAAAGTGTGAGTGAGTATTGTGTCAGAGTAAAAGATGTGGTCAATAAGATGGCTACACTTGGAGAAACTGTGAACACAGAGGTTCTGATAAAAAAAGTGTTGAGATCTCTCACACCAAGATGGAATCACGTTGCCATAATAATGGAAGAAAGTAAGGATTTGACAACCCTTCAATTCGATCACCTTGTTGGATCGTTGATCTCACATGAAGAAAGATTAAAAGATTATTTTGGAGAAAGTGTTGAGAAAGCCTTTTCCTCCAAAGTACAAATCACAAAGAATGATGATGGCAGCAGTAGTAGCAAAAGCAATCAAAGCCAAGGTAAAGGTCAAAATCAAAATAATTCAAGAGGTAGAGGCAGAGGTTTTTCAAGAGGAAGAGGTGGTTCAAGAGGCAGAGGTAGAGGAAGATTTGATAAAAGGAATGTTCAATGTTACCATTGTAATAGGTATGGACATTTTGAAAGAGAATGTAGATTAAAAGAAGGTAAAAATGTTAATTATGCTCAAGAAAGTTATGAAAATCCTCCAGATAATTTATTCTTATCTTATTCTAAAAGTGAAAATACTAGTAAAGATGTTTGGTACCTAGATTCTGGATGCTCTAACCATATGTTAGGAAATGGGAAGTTGTTTTCAACAAAGGATGAAAGTTTCAAGTCAAAGATTCAGCTCGGTGATGATAAATCATTGGTGGTCGCTGCAAAAGGTGCTATGGAGGTCCACACAAAAGAAGGTATGAAGAGTGTTAAAGATATTTATTACACTCCTGAGTTAAAACATAATTTGTTAAGTGTTGGACAATTATGTGAGAAGAACTATAGAGTTGTTTTTGAAAATAAGAAATGTACAATTTTTGATAAGAGTCAGGGAAACAGAGTAGTCACAGTTGTTCCTATGATGAAAAATAGGATGTTTCCATTGAGATTTGGTGAAAATAACAGCAGCCTTGCCAATATGGCATTTGAGGATACAAGCTGGCTATGGCATCTAAGGTATGGCCATTTAAACTTTCACAGTTTGAAGCTTTTGACCTCACAAGCATTAGTTGTTGGTTTGCCCAAGGTTGAAGAGCACAAGGAGGTTTGTGAAGGATGTGCAAAAGGAAAGCATGCAAGGGAAAGGTTTCCAAAAGGCACTGCATGGAGGGCCCATTACCCCCTTCAACTTGTTCATTCAGATATCTGTGGACCGATGCAAACAAAGAGTTTGGGTAAGTCATCATATTTTCTCACTTTTATTGATGATTACTCACGAAAATGTTGGGTATATTTTTTGAAGGCTAAGGATGAAGCCCTTGATACATTCAAGAGGTTTAAAGCACTTGTGGAAAATGAGAAAGGGTGCAAAATCAAATGTTTAAGAACTGATCGTGGAGGAGAGATTATTGTGATATGAATGGCATCAAGAGGCAGCTCACCACTCCATACACACCTCAACAGAATGGGGTAGCTGAAAGGAAAAACCGCACTGTGGTAGAAATGGCAAGGAGCATGTTACAAACCAAGGGATTGAGTAACTCTTATTGGGGAGATGCAGTTGCTACAGCAGTGTATATTCTCAATCGAAGTCCCACTAGTGCACTTGAGAAGATGACTCCTTATGAAGCATGGTATGAGAAAAGGCCTAATGTTAATCATTTTAGAGTTTTTGGATGTTTAGCTTATGTTCATGTACCTGATCAGAATAGAAAAAAGTTAGATGCTAAAAACGAGTCATGTATTTTTGTTGGGTATAGTGAGGAAAGCAAAGCTTACAGGTTATATAATCCTCTCACTAATAAGCTTATTGTTTCAAGAGATGTGATTTTTGATGAAGGGGGAGTTTTTGGTCATCAAAAAGGCCAAATGGAGAAGTCAAAATCTGTTTTGAATGATGATATTGATCATGAGCAGCCCACTAATGTTGCTGTCCCAATTGCTATAAATCCACCAAGCAGCCCCTCATCTAATTCTTCAAGTCCATCTTCAACTCCAAGTTCTAGAAGGAAGGTAAAAAGTTTGAGTGATATTTATCAAAGGAGTGCCAATCAAGCACATGAAGAAAATCCAATAGGTGAGACAGTTAATTTTGCTTTATTTACCAAGGCTGATTTTGAACCATCATGTTTTGAAGAAGCATGTACTAATGAGGTTTGGATGCAAGCAATGCAAGAAGAGATGGATTCCATTCATAGGAATGATACTTGGGAGCTTACAGAGCTTCCACATGACAAGAAGAAGATTGGCACCAAATGGATCTACAAGACTAAGCATAACAGTGATGGAAGTGTTGAAAGGCATAAGGCAAGATTAGTTGCTAAAGGCTTCACACAAAAAATGGGATTGACTATGAAGAGACGTTTGCACCAGTTGCAAGACAAGAGACCATTAGAATGCTGATTTCATTAGCAGCTCAAAAGAATTGGAGCATACAACATATGGATGTGAAAAGTGCCTTCTTGAATGGGTACTTAGAAGAGGAAGTATATGTGGAACAGCCACAAGGTTTTCAAGTGGAAGGAAAAGAGAATCATGTCTACAAATTGAAGAAGGCTTTGTATGGCCTCAACCAAGCACCAAGGGCATGGTATGCAAGAATTGATGGATACTTTCAGGAGAATGACTTCAAGAGAAGTAAGAATGAACCTACCCTTTACTACAAACAAGAAGGTAATGATATTCTTATTATAAGCTTGTATGTTGATGATTTGTTGTATATGGGTAGCAGTTCTAAGATGAAAGATGAGTTCAAAATTGCTATGATGAAAGAATTTGAGATGAAAGATCTTGGTCTCATGAAATATTTTTTAGGAATGGAGGTTTATCAATGTAAAAATGAAATTTTCATTTGCCAAACCAAATATGCAAAAGATATGTTGAAGAAGTTTGACATGGTTGATTGTAAACCATACTCCACTCCAAGTGCTCATGGAGTTGTGTTGAGTAGGAATGATGGTGTTGAATTAGTTGATAAGACTGCTTACAAAAGTATTATTGGGAGTTTGATGTTTCTAACCCACACAAGGCCTGATATAGCATATTCAGTTTCACTTGTTTCAAGGTATATGACAAATCCATCAGAAATACACATGAAGGCAGCTAAAAGAATTTTGAGGTATGTGAAAGGCACTCTAAATTATGGTATTCATTACTATTCTTCTAAAAGATTCAATATTGTTGGCTTTAGTGATTCAGATTGGGGAGGTAGTATGGATGATCATAAGTCTACATCTGGAAATTGTTTCTCTTTTGGTTCTAGTTTGATTACTTGGAGTTCCAAAAAATAAAGTATGGTTGCTCTCTCATCCACAAAAGCAGAGTATGTTGCAGTTACCTCAGCAGGTACACAAGCTCTTTGGCTTCAAAAATTTTTAGAAGAAATTGGAGAGAAGTAGATTCAACCTACAGTGGTTTATTGTGACAATGTAAGTGCCATCAAGTTAGCAAAGAATCTGGTTCATCACAGTAGAACAAAGCATTTTGATTTGAAGTATCACTTCATCTGTGATTTAGTACAAAAGAAGGAAGTTGAATTGAAGCACATCAGCATTAAGGATTAGTTAGCAGATATCTTCATTAAAGCAGTTGCAACAAGTCAATTTTTGTCACTTCAAGATTAGATCGTGAGCCCTCTTAGCATTAAGGGGGAGTATGAAGATAATTGATGCTGACTTGGTGGATCCTTATTTAGAAGAGAATTGCTTTGAAGAAGATCCTTGTTTTTTCCTGCGTGGCTATTCTTAGCTAGTTGTTTTGTTTTTAAAGTAGTTTTTTTCTTTTAAAGTTTTGTTTTATGCTTTATTCAAATAAAGCATGCAATGCATGCTTAGCTTAGGAAATCTTCTGCAATTTTTTTTTAAAAAAAAAGGCTTCCTTTGTAGTTTGCGTACAATCTTTGAGGCTGAACCTTTTCTATTTATTTATACTCTATGTATTTTTCATTTTGACAAGCTGCAATAAGAAGAAAAACTCTATTCCAAAATAGAGCAGATTATTATGAGTCTGAAAAATATTGAATAGTGTGAAATTTTATATAATTGTTCTTTTATTATTTCTACTGTTCAATTCTATCAGCTGGTTTTAGAGGAGAGAAGTGTTTGGTTTTTTCAAATCTACAATCGGTACCATTTGTGGTAAGATGGAGAAAGTTTTCAAATTTTGAGATCATTCAATGGAGACTTTGAATCACCTCGTGTGATCTTTGTTTCTTACTTTTTTTCTTTTATGTTTCTTTCTTTCCATTGTTCTCTATTGTTGATTGGGATTTAGTTTCTTGGCTCTACTCTGCAAATTAACTTGAAAAACTTCTTTATCTAATTATAGATTCTAGTGTGTGTTGTTGAAAAGGTATTCCGTATTAATCAATTTCTTGTTTGCAGATTTTTAATACATGGAAGTAGTTGAACTAAGGCTTGGCACGAATATATGAATTAGGTTACCAAGTGTTAGAGAGGTTGAAGTTGATAATTATGATGTTCGCCTAAAAGAACAAAATAACTTCAATGTAGAAGGTACCTTTGGTAGCGCAATCTAAATAGGGAAGTAGAGGAAGAGTATTGTTAAGCAAGAAGTTATAGAAGGAAGTGAGTTTGAACATGAGCATGAAAGGATAACTATTGAAAGATCTTTGGAAGAATTACAAAAGGTTATTCCAGTGCTAATTTCGATTCATGAATCTTTTTTTTTTGTGGAGAATCTTAGATTCATGATTGATTCTTTGAAGGTCTACATCTTTGAACTTGAGGTTCCTATTGGAATTAGGTCTGATGAAGGAAATTTGGAAGATATCAAGGAAAAATGTGCAAATGAGCATAGTCGAGTGATTAAGGAATTGGAGAGTGTACAAGGTTGTGAAGAAGAGGCATAGGAACTACTTTCTTTTTTCCTCAATTGGTATAGTAGTACACTAAACATAAGAAATGAAATAAGGACGAGTGAATCCCAGATGAGTACTCAAGTAGATACATACAAGTTAGTAGAAGACAAGGATAATTATTGTGCAACTTTAGGACAAATTATTTTCTCTACAGGATCAAATGATAGAAGTTATCAAGAATTTTATGGCACTTAGAGACATGATTAAACTCAAGCACACTTTTGTTTCTCATGCTCTTGGCTGTATTGGTGAATTATCAGTGATTAATCTCAATCCCAATACTCTAGCAGATGTTATAGAGTGCTTAACTAAAATTGAACTACTACACAAGAAACTTATAAGTGTAAAAGATTCATGGGAATAAGGAAAAGCATCATGGAATGTCATCTTCGAGAGTCTTAGAGGTTCTTCTTTAGGTTGATTCAATTTTGTGTTGATATCTTTTGGATAAATTTTGATAAATATATATATAATGGATCCCATCTTTTGTTATTGATGTAAAAGGGGGAGAGATGGAGAGATAGAGATACAAAGAGATAGAGAGCTGAAGAGACAAAGAGATAGAGGTTAACAAAGGAAGAACAATTTTTTTTTGAAGAACAATTTTGATAAGGGGGAGTATTTAGAGTTTTCTGTTTCAGTATATTGGAAATTGTTTTTGTCATCCATGTTGCCATCAATTCCAAAGGGGGAGATTGTTGGAATTATAGAGCCTTGCAACATGGGCATGAAGTATGGATAGTTTTTTTTGGTTATTCCTATGTTGTCATTGATGTCAACATGGTGATAACTCTATGAGAAGTATACTTGGTTCACTAGAAGTTGTTCCCTTCTGGTAATTCCCTTTTATGTTGGATCAATGTGTTGGTATTTAAGTCTAGAAATCACTACGAGAATTGATATGAATCTAATCTCTTAACAACGTTATCATGACTCATTCAAACAACTATATCCTAAATCTTGAGATATTTTTGGTTGTGAGCAGAAATACATCTCTAACAGAGTTCAACTCTGTATTCTACTATTGTTCCTTGCTTGGCATATTGTGTGGGAGACTCCACATTTTATTAAGGTGAATATTCTTATGTTGTGGTTTTTGTTGGAAGTCTCTATGTTGGTGGTATGGTGGGAAATTAATTTTTTCTCATATCCAAAAGGTGTTTTCTTTGAGGATTATTTGTAATGCCCTAAATTCTACCACAAGGAAAAACACGCACTAATTTTTTCTTTACACACATGTTTTCAATTTTTCTATTGTTACACTCAATTCATGCACTACATGAATATGTAATACACTTCCACAAATGTTGTTTTCCTGGTCAAGGAGATGAATGACATGTCAATCCATGCGGAGGCTCCACAGGAGATGAATGGGCATGCAAAGACCACCCAAACTCCCCTGCCTACCAAACCAAAAACCTGGGAGGCACCCATGTATCAGCCTGATTGTTACTGTTTTGAATGTGGTGCTCTTCCCATGAAACCATCTTGACGTCATTGATGAGATCTACATTGAATATTTCAACTTGAAATTTGAATATGAGAGTGAACAAAATAATCACAATTTACAAGTTAATTATTAGATTTCTATTTTAATTTATTCATTATTATCATTACTTAATCGTTATTAATTTAATTATATATACTCTAAAAATAAATTCAAAAGCTATAAAAATAATTTATATAAATTCCTTTTAAATTGTTAATTTCCTTAAATACCAAAAATTATATATATATTATTTTGTTTTACATGTTATTATTTTTCACTTAAGGAGTTAGAGAGAAGGATACAAATAAAGAGATTTTAACCTCTTTAGAGAACTTTCATGTATTAACCGAATAACTTTGCCCTTGGTTTATAATCTTATTTATTTTATTAGATTTCCTTGTAAGAATATGGAAACATATTTCTCCTCTCCAAGATAATCAGTGATGGCTACCATAGACACGACAAGAGGAGGAATGCAATATAGGGTAGCAATGGTGTGGTCCTCGAAGAGGAAGCATGGCACCATGATTTAGAGGATATCCCTCAACCCAGTTTGTTGTTCTCTTTTATATCTTCACTCACTTTCTTTTATTCTGTTAAATATATATATATATATATCCTTACATCTCATTTCTTCCCTGGCTTTTATCATGTCACTGCCCTATATTTTTTTTATTTATTTCTTCTTCTTTTTTAACACTAAAGTGATGCAACTTCCAACCACTACTCTTCTAGAAATGTTAGCATTATGAGCAAGAACTAATGGCTTCATATCCACATATGAAGATAATGCAGGAGAGAATGAACTCTAGTTCCTAAATGCAATAAGGAAAGAGCCAATGGGTGAGAATCTCTCCCCACAGGGTCCTGATGTTGAGCACAAATTTTATTTATACTGGAAGTCTAATGAACCATTGATCTCCATTTTATTTATCTACTCAAGGAAGTTATGATAATAAACAAGCCAGCAATACCTGTAGCTTCCATTTCGAGAACAAATGAATAAACAAATCCCATTTGGATTTAGCATATTCTTATATAACGGTTTATGGGTATTTTTTTTTGGCGAAGGCTTTCATTCATTTCTTAAGCAGATGCTTAAAAAGGTAGGAACTTTAGTTTTAGATTAGTAGTCATCTTTTCAAAAAGAAGTACATATCCTTTTAAATGGAAGGACAATGAAACTAATTTAACAAGTGTTCCTTTTCACCCATAGGCATAGTCACAACATCATGCAAATATACTCCACTTTCACACATATACACTTTTTCCCATCTCTACCAATATAGGTAGTTATATTTTTGTGAGGTTAGCTTCACCTCATGGACATGTTGATATGACACAATAGGTGACCCTCCCCAAGCTTGAAGTGTCTTCATAACTTTCTCCAACCTACACAAAACACAAACATATTTTCCATAGCCAAGGTAGTGCTTACCTCCCAACCTTTGGTTGGAAAACCAACCATCCCCAAGCTAGGAGGCAGCCGAGGGAACTGGGTACAAACAAAACCAAGCAGAACAATATTTACACACACATGATACACACAAGATTATTTTCACACCCACCAAAGGGATTTTCACATAACTTTAGGATTCCATCAAAATCCAAAGAGGGGGATGGGGGGCTGGACTACGCACTCCATATGGGGACTTATAGTAATAGCAACAAGAACAAGTCAATATCATTCTCCCATCATTTCACATGCAACCCTTCTTTAATAACTTCTCTTTCTCCTAAACTCATACCACCGAAACCAATTCTACCATTTCACAATTACATATGGGTACTCATACCCTTTTTGAGCCTCTCCTCTCAAGGAGGGATTAAACTTCCCCATGGAGGTTCCTACTCCATACCATCCCCAACAAGGGATGCTCTTCCCAACTTGGGTGAGCCTATCCCTACACAACCCTTTTTCCCATAACACATAATACATCAAAAACACAAGAAGATATGCTCCAAGAGCAATTTGAAATAAACATACAAATCAAACACAATAGATAAAATTTCAAGCACATATTTTCACCTACACATATAATCTTTCAAATACAAACATGAAGAAGTAGAAAAAAAAGTGGTGAATCTACCTTAAAACCAAGCTCAAGGAAAGATGGGTTGAGGATTCACACAACTCTTCTTCCAAGCTTTTTCTTCAAACTCCTCACTCCCCCAAAATTCAACCAAAATCTAGAATGCAAAAGAATCCCATAACCCTTGTTTTGAGTTTGTTTTATAGGAACTCAAGTTTGAATTCCTTTGAATAGGGAGTTGACATTTGTCAACCTCCCATTCACTCTCCCAAGCACACTTACCCATGTGTGTTCACACATGTGTGAGATCTTGGGAGCCTTCCAAGGCAATTTGGAGAAGTGGGAATGAAAAAGACTAGTCCCCATCCCACTTCCCAAAACCTTAATTTCGTCAAAGCTCTTAAAGGCCTCAAAAAGAGTGCCCTATCTTGAGATTGACCGATGATTTTGAGCTAAAAAGGTACCTAACCCATAGGTACCTGCCCTAGGGACCTTAAACCCATAAAAACACTTAAAAAATATCATTTTTCAATCCCCAAAAAGTGCCTAAAAGTTCAAATCCGAGTTTGTTCACTTGGATAGACAACTCACCTCCTGGATGGACTGACGTGGCAATAAAATCCAAATTAAAAACATTCACTAATAACATCAATAATTACATGATGGAACTATGGTCCCTTCATATGGACTTTAGCTCGATTTCGCTGGTTAATTTACATAGGGTTCCCAAGAGCTTCCTCTAATTTCCATTGGCCATGGAAAATGTACCTACAAACTCAATACACACGTTAATCCATCCAAGTAAATCATATTCATATAATAATTAAACCATTTGAATTACAATTGCATTCACACAAGTTTCATAATTTTTATAGCATAAAGATCCTATAACATAATTGAAAAATCATTAGCCACCTATCTTATCTCATTTTCATTAACCTTAATTTTCATACTCATCTAATTGCAACATGATTGGTTCACACCACTTGTTTCATTCATTCATCATTAAGTTTTCAGATTCAAATTAAACAAACTCAATAACCAACATAAAATTAGATCAATCATCATAGTTAGCTAGCATGTCGCATAATCAAAATAAACTAATCATATGAACTTAAAGGTTTAAATATCCTGTCATCAATGGTATCAATAGGGATAGACAATGACCAAACTCAAAATAATTAGAGTACCAGATGTAGCATAGTCATAATCAATGATTCAAATCATCACATGAACAACAATGTCTAAATCTACTATCATTAATGGTATCATTAGGCATAATCCATAATTAAACTTAAAATACTCCCCATACTAGATGTAGCATAGAGGTGGGCCTCACATCCTCGCCCTCTATTAATGAACTTCCTCCTAGAAGTTTTCAAAGTAGTGGAAAAGGAGTGTCACACCCACCAATTATTGTTATTATTATTTTACAATTCATCCTTAAGATTACCTACCTTTAAGTGACCCCTAGGTGTGCCTTGCTGACATTTTCCTTTCTAACCTTGTCTTTGTTGTTGGTTTGGTAGCCCTTGTGACTTTGGATGGAGTCTATGGAACTCTTGGTGATTCCTATGAACTGGCCTTCGAGTCCCCTTTGCTAAAAATGTATGCATTTGAAATCTCCTAGCATAAACCATAGGAGTAAGGTCTTTTATCCTTGTGTTCATATTTCTAATGGCTTGCTTTGTAGAAAACCTTTCATTTTGAAGTTGATTCACCTATTGCATTAATTCCATGTATCATTCTCAAAATTTGAGCACCTATGAGTCCTTGTCCTAAATTATGGGGTTCACCTATATTCCTCTTATGGTATCATTTCCAAGAGCCAATAAGGGTCTTTGCTACCTCATTTATTTTCTCCACCATTTTCTCCTGCAAGAGGTTGAATTTGTTTTTTCTTATGAGCCCCAACTTTTGGAGGTAACCTCTCCCAAAGAATTTTTAATCATCTCCTCTATCACATGAATACTTTGAGAGTTTTGTTTTGATGGGGGTCCTTGATGTTAATCCACTAAAGTGTGAGGGCTAAGATGGGATGGAGAAGGTTGGGTTCCTCTTGAAGTATTGCCAAATTGGTGTGTTATCCTAGCCATTCTTGTAGAATAAAGAGAATTTTCTAGTTTATCCCTAAGCCTCATAAACCACTGTACAAAAATTCAAACATTTCATTTTCATTAGTTACCAATTTCAAACTAAATTTAATTGATGATCACATTCGTTCATAATAATGTGTGTAAAATATGAATGCACTACGTACATTACAAGCTTAGAAGAGAATTATATTATAAGGAGGATTGGTGCAAAGTTTAACAGCCACTATTACTTCATTGATCTGAATTTCACTAAGGCATTGCTTAAAGTATGACCTAAAGAACTCACTTCAATATTATTCATATAATCATTCCACCACTTTTAACCACTTAAGGGGATAGTCACATGATATCCACATATCTAACAGAGTCTAAGCATTTTAGTTCTAAAATTTCCTTCCAATTCATATAAGAACATGAAAACACAATTGACCACTCCACTTGATGATGGGAATTTTCCAACTTTTATCATAATAATGATTATTGATCTAAATTTATATCTAAGAAACATCCAACATGGTCATCTCTATGTCAGGATTTGTTGGGTCTTCCATTTGTTTACCGTGTAGCATTATAATTTATTTCATTGAAAGAACATCCTAATTTACATATACATTATTAGTACACAACAACAATCCTTGTATATTCAACTCTCTTAGTATAAATTATAAGAATTAGATGTAATCAAATACCACCCACACATGTGCATCATGAGTTGATAAATATATAAGTAATAAAAATCCATACATAGAAAAATATTATGAATCAAGTTAGTATGTATTCAAGAAAAACAATCATGAAGGGTTCATATATCATGGACTAGTTTAGTTCCAAATGCCCAGTTTAGCCACAACTTGTATTAAAGTGACATTATTTCATTTATGCCCCGTTATCTAAGGCAACTATGTCTTCTTCCTTTGTATAGGTGTGTGTTGACCTAGAGGGTGTTTTCCCTTGAGATGGCTTCCTCTTATCCTTCTCTTGCTTCAATCGCTTTATAGCCATAGCTAGTGTTTCTGTATCATAAATTTTTGGTTCTTCAATTGGTGGCCTCTTCTTAACTCTAATCATGGGTGCATCTGCAATCTTTGTATTCTTGGCCCATTTCCACATTCATCTTGTTAAAACATCTTCCCACATCTCTAACACCAAGATATGACATTTCTAAGTTAGGTGTAAACTCTTGGCTACCATGGTTAAGACTTCACACTAGACTTACAAATTCACTAATTAAAGGCTTAAGCATCATACATATTCTATGTACTCAAGATAGAAACACATCCTATATAATAAAATTGACATCACCAAGAATCTCATGAAAATATTATTACTCATATGTTGAAATAGTGGGTACACCACCTCCAATACTAGTTTTGAGTTGGTTTATTGCTTAAGAAATATTATATCGACCTTATTCATTAATTAAACATAGGCAACTCCTATTTGAAACTAAATTCTAGGGTTAATAGAGAGGATCTAGTCCAAGCCCATTCAAAATGAACTTCCATTATCCATGTGTCCTTCCTTTTGATTATTAAAGATACCCTAGTCTTGCGTAATGTTACACGTAGTATCTAAGTTTGTAATATTTTTATCATGAAAATCCTTATATGACATGATGCCCAAATTTCTTTAAATGTATTATATTTTCTTCAATGGGTCTCAGAATCCCTTGTCCATTATGTCCCTAGTGTGACTACTAGCTATGGAACCATTTCTAAATCAACCCTCTACTTTTCCTTATTTTATTTCCAAATATGTACCTTCCCCTTAGGAGTGTGAGAGACTTATGCAAATAGTAATAACAACAATGTTGATAAAATCCTCAAAACAAGGAAATTTCAATAAAGTATTGAATAAAATTTCCAATCAAAATCAACCAATGAAATTTTAAATG
>VDFB02147818.1:0-42687 GCA_007258455.2 Sequoia sempervirens | reverse complement strand
CTTCCATATCAAAATAATTCAGGATTTGGTTCAATACAAACTCACAGTATAATTTCCTAAGAAAAATATTGGGGGACTTCACAGTTATTGCACGGTGGGTAATCAAAGACCATATACCATCTGTCATAAAAATGGTTCCTAATCTCTAGGTGGTGGCACCAATGGATAGGAAACCTCTTTGCATTGAGGGTGAGATTTTGATTTGTTCTAGGGTCAGTGAATAGAGAGCACAAATTTCCTTTAGTAATCTTTAAATCTTTAACTTGTTTATATGATAATTTATCTGCATAATATGCCCTCGATGTTTGCCTCCTATCTTGCCATCCGATATTTGTCAACAATTGCATCCACATTTTTTAACAAATCCTTCAATGAACTGCTAGATGTATCCTTTCGTGGTTGAAGAATTTTGATCACTCAACCTACTAATAAGATCCTCAACTTCTTTTCTATTGTTTTCAATTTCACTCCTCAAATTTTCTTGAGTGCTAGGAGGGTATTGAGAGAATGGTGGGGAGGTTGATTTTGTGGTTGAGGTTGATTTGGTTGAGGATTTTCCTCCTCTTGTTGACGATTTCCTACAAATTAAAAAAAAAACATTCATTTCTAAACTAAAACAAACAAAATCAATTTAAAACTAACAAATTCAAAACAAATACCAAACAATACTTACCTCTTGCATCTTTTCGTCATCGTGGCACCATATTTGTGAAGAAATCCAATTGCTCTTGATGAATTTTGACCTCTCCAAAAATGCGAGCGCGTATGACAGGGTTTTTGGCCGCGGGCGGAGCTAAAACAAGCAAAAAGGAAATGAGAAATGATTTTGAGTTTGCTTTTTTTTTTGCTTTTAAAAGCTCAAACGCGTTCGGTTAAACATCTAACGAGTTATAACACGTTCACGCTTTATACGCCAACTGCTTTGAGTTTCTTTTTTTGGCTTACAAAGATGCGACCATCTTGGTGCACTTACCCTATGCCAAAAATATGTCCTCAAAGACCACAAACACATATTGGTGTAGGAAAGTTAATAATTAACCAACAAATCTAGGTGAAATTAATGTGAAATAAGTTATCAAGTTAATATGACATCAACATACCACACATATCACTAATTAGGATGTCTCTATATATGAATAGTCACCTTAACTATGCAATTTCTACCACACACTATGAAGAAATAGTTTTTATCCTTAATATTTTGATACACATACACATTTCCAATATGTCCATCACTACTACCTCCTCACAGTAGCACACACAAACATAAATTTACTTATAAATACATGTGGTAACTTAATATATAATTCATAAAACTATAATGCTTGTAGATTATGCCACATGAACTCTAGTTTTATTGCAAGTTCTCCTACATCATTGTTCATGCTTCTAAGGTGCCACATGAAAAATAGCTAGGTCAACTCTTTCCTTGATCAAGTAGCTCTTAGATTTTGTCCTAAATTTCATCCTTCTTCTAAGTAGACCTATGATACAATGATCTATTTGGAAAAGGAAATTCAATAACAAATCTGTTTGGTTTTGTACCTTAAATTATTTTTGGAATACTTTTGTAATTTATAAAGACATCTTCATCCTATAATAATACATTTTCAAGAATCTATTGTTGTGATAGAGAAGGTACATGAGTGAGCAATGCTATTTCTTGTGATCTTGTCTATGTAACATCTCTAAGTAGACAATAAGAAGCAAGAATGTTTGTATATTATCAATGTTATAGAATTATTTAGTAGAGACCAAGCTTTTTGTCTTATAATTTAGACTTGTTGAGGTCAAAACATTATCTTTTGATTCATAGCATCCACTATTGGGGTTTGGAATGGTAGATATCTTCCAAGAATTATATCACAAACTTCTAGAGGTATTAGGTCGTGCATGTAATAATATATTTCTCATGATTAGTTACATACTTGAAAGTGTGTTGTATAATTACATGAATTTCCTTACCATGCTAAAATGATCCTAGAGAGTATGGGCTTAGATGTGTAGTGGTAGAGAGACCTAGGTATTATATTGCATCATACATTATTATATTCATATGATTGATGATGTTAATGATGACATGGTTGGGTTTTCAATTCACCCAATAGTTCATTTAGAAGAGATACATTCCTTGAAATCATAAGTGGTCACAACACTATTATTATGGAATTACACCTCTTGATTAGTATCCTCAACAGAGTTAGTGTCATTTTGAGAGTTGATGTGATGATCATGTCACCGTATATCACCTTGTTATAGTTTCTCACCCTTGTCTCAACCTAGAGAAGATAATGGAGATATATTAGGGTTTTGGGTGCTTGATTTGTAGTACCTTGACTACTCTTACATGAAAAAATTTTGCTTCTATATGAGAGGCTTGTAGCTATTTTCCTACATGGATTATTCTTATGTGGGGAAATTTTTCCAATATTTTCCTTAGCCTCAATCTCGAGTGCATTACATAATGTTTTTTTCAAGGTTTTTAATGTTAATAACTCTAGTTTAGAAAAAGATTGAAGGTTCACTAGTGCTTTTGAGAACTTGGAATTGAAAGGAAGAAAGGTATGCAAAAACACTTGGACTAAAATAATCTTAGAGGAGAATAATGTTCAAAATTTTTATATTTACAATTATATAAAGGAAAAGTGCATGTAATTCACTTGGATTTTAAATATTTGAAGTAAAACATCTACAAATATACAATGAAACATGGATTTATAATTGAATTATGGACACAATCAATTAAAAAAGACATGTATTCACCAAATAGCCATATAGGCATACATCAATATATCTCGATATAAGTATAACATATACAAAAAATAGCCATATAGGCATATAATGTCACGCATATGGAATACAAAATATATGTCCAAAAGTACCATATAGGGCATACAACAAAGGACCCTAATAAAAAGTCATTCCCCTCCAGGTGAAGAAAATAGATCATAGGAAACATTTGATCATTGAGGGGATGGAGATGCATATGATAGTGGTCTATTCAAACTCAAGGGTTGCTCCTCCTATTTAATTCTTCATGGAGCTTTACCTATTACAATAAAAAGTATAGACATTAATATAGATTATATTATAAAAAATGAAATATTTAACAAAATAATCACTTACCACCACCAAATGATCTCTCTCCTCATCTACAACAGTGACATGCTCAGGATATGCCATTCCAAAATCCTATAGAAACCATCCATATAGAAATTAAACTAAAAATCAATAATAATTTTATTTTTAACAATGAACAACTATAAAAAAGAAAGTAATTTGAAATTTACTAATCTGCCTCATACCCCCATCAAAGGCATCGAGCTATCTATGCCATGCTTCATTTCTGTATCAACATTGGGAGAAGTCTTTGCTTGCATCATCTAAAAATAAAACGGTATTCAATTATAAAAAGTAGAAGAGTGATGCAGGTCATGGCTTATAATGTATGAGATAGTCAACAAAATTTTAAGTACTTATTGAACTATTTATTGCTTCAAGGGTTTATATGTTTCATAAGGATAATTTCAAAATAAAGGATAGCTACAAGTGACAATCCTAGGGACAATCATATCATGCAAGCAAGTGAAAATATCATGACTACATAAAGAAGTTATGTAAACATTTGCTGATGTGAAATGTGAAGAATTTTTGAAGTGGGGGTAAGATTTATGAAAATAATGTAAAGCATGATAGTGAGATGCATGAAAATAAGAAATAATGAGCACTATCAACTAAGAAAAAAATAATGTAGTGATAGTGAGCAATGAGGGGACTATGGTGGACTAAAATCTTGATAACAATTCATGCCTATAAAGACAATCCATGATTTTCATAAAACCTCAACATTCTATTCATATTCATGGGTGAATCACAAAGAAAAGATAGCTAAGAATGGAGTGAGATATCTTAATTACAGTGGATAGTGTAATATTCACATAGGTAGAGTAATGATCACAAGGAGAAATGATGAATAAAGGATAACAAATGAATAATAAAGGATAGATAGCATAAGTGATGAATAAAGGTCAACAACATGAACAAATGAAATGTATAGATTATGAAGTGCATAATAACATGAAATAAAATTAATTAAAAAGTAAAAATTATACTTACAAACTATCTAGAACCTTCAAGTCATTAAACATTATTCAATTACGAAGTACAATTTTTTTATTTTAAAATTATAAATTTAGTCTATATTACCTGAATGAAACTTCGATGACCACCTTCACTAGCAGGTGTTTCCATAAAAGAGCTCCAAGATTAACCTATTCAACATCCAATATGAGATATAAGAATACCGTTCATATAGTGTTTAGCTATTCATATGTAATACTTATAATTCTTTAATAGTTACATACCTTTGTAGTACATGTGATCACGTAATAGGGAGGTGGAGGACTGCTCAAAACAAAGTGAATGCTATGACCTTGAATTTCATTATAATCATTCAACTAATTTAGTTAATCTTTCATTTCAAAAATGAAATTTAATAAATTTAATTTAATGAACTTGCTAACATTTACCTGACTATCAAGGTTGAATGCCTCATGAAGGAGGGCATCTCTCATCACCACTTGATCAACTGCAGATGTACCCCAGGGGCACCTGCATCTTGAATATGTGTGGAATCATAACCACAGGGTGACCTGCAATCCTAAAAAATATGAGGTAAAACTCTACTCGAAGACTTGCCCAACTCACCCTATGCTAGAGGACTGGTATGCTATATGAGGCTTTAGGTTAGGGAACTAATCGATTGTAAAGTATCGACCTCAACACTCTCCTTCACAACGAAAGGGGTCTAGTCACATGCTCATATGTTGGTCTAGTATGTGCTTATCTCATTGGCTATTGTGCATCAATACATGCCCCCACTTCTACCCTGGAAGTCCTGCATATCAAAATAGTTTGAGATTTTATTGAGGACAAACTCATAGTAAAGTTTCCTTAAAAATATTGTGTCACCTCACTTTTGTTGCATGGAGGATGGTCAAAAACCATCTGTAAGACCCTGCTCTGATTGTGATTAATAACAAACCTAATTTTTTATATGTTTACCATATATCGATGGTAAGTTGTATCATGTGCAACAAATAATATGAATTGTGTAACAATATTGTTGTATTTCATTTTGATAATTGCTTCATTGTCACTTCCATGAAAGTATTATACACTCATAAAGTGTGGGATTATGAATGTGAATTTTGAATAATATTATATGCAATAAAATATTAAAATATTCAACTAGCAAATATATGTAATGTATGATTGATGCTTATGGTTTCATTGGTAATGTGCATGAGAGGATGTCAGTACAAGAAGGGAAGATCATCAAAAGAAAACTAAAAAAAAAGGGAGCAACTTCTTGTGGTTATGAATGTGACCCATTTTGGGGCTTAGAAATAAATAAAGTTAATGTGCTGGTAGAGTAAAGTTGTGGTGGTTGGCATTAAAGGATAATTTATTGTTGGTTTGTCAGAAAATTTGGATGTAAGTGGGGCTAGGAGTTAAGAACCTTTATCCAAGTCTGAAACTCGGATGGAACTTTAAGTGGGTCTTTAAAGAGGGTTGTTGGTCAGTTTTCTTGGTTAGGATGCAAAAAGAAACCCCCTAGGGTCTATACCATAGTTGTAGGGGTCAAATGGACATATAATAGTACCCTAAAGACATGATTTGACCCCCAAAAAGCCCTCGTAATGGAGAGTGACGAGTTTTGAGGAGGAAATGAGATTTAATGATGGAAGGGTTGTCCAAGTGCATGCTCCTCTTTAATAAGAAAAAGACTTTCATTGAAGGAGGTAGGTACACTTCTCACCTCCTCACCCAAAAGTTGCAAGTTAAAACTCCTATATATATTGGAGAGGAAGAATGAGTGGGGTGTTACCCACTTCTCCTCTTAGAGAACTTTAGTAGAGATGGTAGAAAGAAAGAGAAGAGGAGAGGAGTCCACCTCTTTTGAAAGATAGTGATCAAGATGGCTTGGTTTGGAGAGGAGAGATGGATACAAGATTTTAGTCCCTTCATCTAAAAGAAAGGAGATAAGTTCTTCCTACTTTCATTTATCCTTGTTATTTGGTTGTAAAAAAAGGGTGACTTGATGTATGGAATATGGTTGAAAATAGGGAGTATAAAATTTAAATGCTTGAAAATGGGTGCAATGTTAGTCTTGCCACTTGTAAAAATGAGAAAAGACTCCATCTATCATCGTAGAGCTTAAAGAATTCCTTGCTCAGGGGTATGGCTAGAGCCCACAAGGCTCCATGACGCCATTACGGTAGGGTGGAGAGCAAGCCTGAATCAATTGTGTGCCCTCCTTTGTAATTCTAAAAGTTTGTTTGTAATATGGAAAGTGGTGTTTTGATATATATCTTGTGAGAAAATTGAAAAAGAGCAAGCCTTATTCTTTTTTCTGTTGTTTTTTTATTCTTTAATATTGTGTGTAATATTGAAGGTTTTATATTTTGTTGCAATGAAAAAAAAAAATTATAAGTTTGTGTTGAACTAGATGTAGAGGCAAATAAAAAAAAAGGATTTTATGGATTTGTGAGAAATATTCATCCAAGTCATCATAAAAGATGAAATTGATTGTTTACTAAATTTCTATTAGAAAGTAAAATGAAGAGCAAATGGATAAGGGATAAACTTTGATGGTTGAGATGAGATTTAAAGTTGCAGAAAAAGGATCTTCCTTAATATATACTCAAGGTATCATGGAATTTTTAATGCATAAATATATATCTCTCTATTAAAAAGTAAACCACCTATATTTGCAGGGAAATGATTATTATTTTTATCACTATAAAAGCATTAAAAATAAATAAAACACTATAGCATATATCATGAAATTTGCTCAAGGAGACAATAGAAAGAGTGTGTTGATTATAATAAGGATAAATGAAAATCCACTTGATTATAAAAGATTTCCATATAAAAATTCAGAAATATATAATTTTATATATTCTTCTCTTTGAGTTTATACATTTTCTTCTTTTGTTATTTCCATTTTGAAAAATATAAACATGAGATGATAAAAATAAATAAATCAATCAATTCATACATATATATGTGGGTGTTTATTTAAAAATATATATATAATAACTATTATGGTATATATTAAATATTCATTCAGGGTTGAAATTTTATAATAGTGAACAGAACAAATATATATAAAAATATGCAATGAAGTTTCTAGCTTATTTAAATTTTTAGATAGATTGAAAAAAAATGTATTTACCTCAAATTTGGGCAATCTTTTGAAAGATAAATATATATTCATCATGCTGACAATAGTTAATATATTTTAAAACAGAGTAATAAAATAAATGAATAGTTTCGCTTCATCTTTGTAAAATGTTTAATATATAAATATATATGTGTACTATTTGGTTAGTTGTGTCTATATTTAGAGGAATATATATAAAAAAAACAATAAACTAAAAGAGCAGCAATATTAAATCTGCTGTTTAAAAAATTGAGAGTAGAATTTAGATTCATATTCATATTTCAAATACACATATAAATCTTCAACAAAGTTTTTTTCTTAAAAAAAAGAAACATATATTAATAATAATTAAAAATATATATATTCTACATTCTCTATGAATTAAAAAAAAAATAACCATGCTGGTCCCTCTTACACCAGTTGGTCGGCTGCAACATTGGGAACACATATGATTATTATTTGAAACCACTACTGGCAGAGTTAAATGAATTCAAAACTTTGTACTGTTGTGTAAAAGAAATTTTAAAACGCAATAGCAATATTCATCCTTATCATAAAAAAAAAGAAACTCCCGACTTGGATCTCATCCCTGCTATGAAAAATCTATATACAGAAGTTAAAACCTTGCTGCTGTAAATGACAGCAGATTCCATAGCAAATTTTTTAAAAACTAATAATAATAACGATCTGCCAAAGACCCACTACCTTCTCATCTTCTAGTTGATCTAGATAATACTCTCTTCACCCTGCGCCATATTTGGTATGTGCATATAAAAGAAATGAATCATAAAGAACAACAAAAAAAAAATATAAATAACAGGAAACCCTTTTCCTGTGTTGCCACAGCGTAGGAATAATAAACTATGAGAAAATATATAAATGGAGAAACAAATTATGCATGAAGTAAACCCCCTGTGCGAAGCCAAACAAAAACAAGAAAAAGGAAATCAAGTCACTGTAATTTACTGGAGGTTTCCTCAAACCTGTACCATGTTGATTTCCCTTGCGTGCCTCAGAGGTTAACTACAGAACACTTAGTAGAAATAAATAAGGCAAACACTGCTTCATGTAAACATTTCACATCATCTTAGGTGTGAAATGGGTAGGTGGGTCCAGTTCCTAAAGAGGAGTGGGAAAATAGAATATGCCGTTTCTGTAACAAAGGTATGGTTGAGATGGAATGGTACTTTATCATAGAATGCTTAGCATATAAAGACATTCGGGCCAGCTATGGAGATACTATGCAGGTTGATAATTTAAATACCCTGTTTGAAGAATCAAGACCAGACAAAACTGCAAACTTCATCATCAAAATTCACTGCAGAAGGGCTGATCTCGAACGGAGTTTACAAATTGTCTAGGACTTTTCTGTGGGGGGTTCTTGTGCTGCTCTGGGGTCCCATAGGCTTCTTTGGCCTCGTGAACGTCATTAAAATATTTCATTCATTCATTCTTTCATTCATAACTGACAAGATTGTTTGATGTGATCACTCACCCACCAACAAGCGTGTCAATTGGGCTTGCTCGAGCTTATTCTATGTTACACTCTCTAAACTCTGTGAAATTGTAAATGCCAAAATAAGTTTATAATAAGTGTTTGGAACTAGTCGTTGGGCTTCTCGATGCCTCAAATCATCCAAATCATATCAATTTAATTCCTCACCTTCCAATAATAGGTAGTAGATTGTTTGGTCGATGCTATGGTTTATTATTACTCGAATTCTTGCCAAAGTCTTCATCTGCTTTAGTACGAAAGTTAGCAATTCATAACAACAGTTATTTATATTGCACAAAAGCCCTTTTTGGAGGTGACGACAGATTGAGGAAGTTTCAAACATAGGCGTCTAAGTCACCCTAAGTCTATCTAATGTCAATTTGAATGCAAGGACAACCACATTAAGTTGCAGTGCAGCACTGTAGTAAATGTTCGTTGGGTTAATATATTTAGCGGAGATAGTTTTCACTGATAGTTATGCAGTGTAAGCAATAAAATGTTTAATTATTATAAAAATAAATAAATACCAATCGAGTGACATTATAGTTCTTATAATTCAATTTATTAGATGACGGTGTAAGTGATATTGATAACGTCAATTTGAGAGTAAATATAAATATTATTATTTTAAATGTCTAAGTTCCCTCGAACATTATTTCTATTATTGATTCATGATTATCTATTGGTACTTTAATCATAATATTGTCCAAGGTTTTATTTTTAACATGATCTTGTTTCCAATATTTGAGTTGAAAAATAAATGAATAAATATAACATTTCACTTATTGTTGGGCTATGGAGGAAATGATAAAAACAAAAGGAAAATAATAATAATAGTAATATTATGGGTGAAATGTAATTTAGTAAAAATGATCTACTATTATTAATTGTTCATTGGTCAAATAAAAATAAGATGGTGTAAATGGGGGATAAGTAATGTTTTATTGATGGTGTTCACAAAAATACTATTATTATTTTTCAAACATTTATTGTGGGTCATCATTAGAACAAAAATAAATAAATAAATCAAAGAGATCCTTGGAATTAATTGTTAATAATAATGTTTCATTAACATTCAAACCACAGCTAAATAATAATTGCATTAATGGTTTGTTTAAAAATAATACCCTTGTTAATTGTTGGGTTAAATGATAACACTACTATTATTGAGGTTTCTGGTTAAAGAGTAATAATTGCATTGTCAAGGAAGGGCTAGGAAAATATAATGTTGTTTTGGTATTTATAGTCAATAATATTATCAAAACTATATAGTAATACTATCATGGTTAGATTTTCGAGCTAGGACTAAATAAACATACTATTATTATGGGTGAGTTAATCAAGCAACAATATTACTATTGTATAAAATATATACGTGTATATGTGTGAATGTTGTTAAGAGATTAACAAGCACATATCTTATAACATACCTTGCTTCTTTTATGACCTTAACAAAGAAACTAAGATGAAATCCATGCATGCACCTCTTGTACTTATAAAACCCATAATTATGTTGGGATATAATAAATCAAGCCTCAAGAGAAAAGTTGGTATTTTGTTCCTACATTCACATGGCTTACACTCCTTACCATAGGGCATAATGATGATAGTTTTTCTACACTTTCAACTTCTCCTAGTGCTTATATCATACCACTATGAACACGGTGATCATCATTGTGTTTGAAAAAAAATAAAAAAGGTTGTGTTTTTTCTTTTTTTTCCTTCAAGCTAAATTTTGGACATGACAAGGTGTGTGGGAGATGGGTTGCAAACCTATGTGAACAAAAATAAAAATTGTATTTTCTAGTGTAAATTTTAAAAAGAAAAAAATTGCATTTTCTCTAGAGTGTAAATTTTAGGCTTGACACCATCCACCACCTCTTTCAAAAATGGTTCTTTATCCCTTGGTGGTTGCACCAATGGATAGGGAACCTCTTGCTTGAAGGATGTAAAGGAACTGATTCATTCTAGGGTTTGTGAATAGGGCATTTTTTTTTTTTTTTTCATCTTTCACTTGTTTATAGGATTATTTATCTGCATAAAATTCTCTAAACTCACATCTCTTCTCCAACTACTAATTATTTTTCTTGCTAATTGAATCTACATGTGATAACATCGATTCAAGTGATTGAGCGAGTGTGGTTCTATGCAAGGTTGAGCTTGCAAGATCTTTCAACCTTGAAATTGACTCCTCAATTTGTTTTTTGTTATTTTCAATTTTCCCCATTAAATTTTCTTGAGATCCTTGAACATGTTGAGGAATTTTTGGAGGTGTTTGTTGGGGTTGTTCTTCAACAGGGATTTGGGCATGAGGCAAATCAGGATTTTGAAGAGGAATTTGAGGAGGGTTTGGAGGTGCATTATCATTTCTTGAAAATTAAATAAATTTACATAAAAAAGCATATTAAATCTACCTATTTGATGCTAAATTCACACAAAAAATAGAAATCACTTACTTCTTTGACCTCCTCGACATTGTGGCAACATTTTGATGAAGATTCGATGAAGAATTGAAGTATTTTTGGACTTCCAAAAGTGTGAGCACATTATGCAGGGATTTCAAGCCACGAACAAAACAAAAAGTTGCAAAAAAGTAGAACGAATTTTTTTCTTTTTTTTTGTTTAAATAGCATATAACGTGCTTGCATTATAACATGAGTGCATTATAATGCAAACACGTTATAGCTTGGGAGTGACCAAGCCTCGGACTTGGTCACTCCAAGCCATAACGTGAGCACGTTATAATGCAAGCACATTATAATGAGCTCGTGTTATAGCTTTTTTTTAAAAATTGAAAAATTTGACCACTTTTTGACCCTCCATCTTTTTGCACCCACCCATATATAAGACTAGTATGATTGATTGTCAGTAATCAATCATAAGCAATTTCTTGATCTACATGAAAAGAACAATAAAATATATATTTTTTAACAAATAACATTTAACATAAATAATATTTTTATCATTTTTAATTAAAATACAAACTTTCTTCATAGTATAAAGATTATAATAAAAATTTATACAAAATAATCAATTCTTATTAAACACAAAATATCATTTATAATAACTAATTTAGAAAAATGAAATATAGATTGCTATAATTCCTACTAACCAAAAACTAAATACCTAAGATCTATTCATCACAAGGATAAGTAGTTATAAAGCAGTTATAATTTATATCTCAAGGCCTTCACAAGGGGTTCTAACCACGGCAAAAAGTGTAGGGTGTAAAAATGATGAGAAATGTATGTGTAACAATGAGAAGTGGAAATTATAAAAGATTAAGTTGTTCTCATTAAAAATGAGAGGTTGTGGGGCCAAACTATTTTATTGGGTCAATATAAATAAAATGTACCTGATGTAAAATATTGAGAATACAACGAGTAGTTTAAATTATGAAAAGTTAAATTGTTTGTGGGTTGAAATTTTCTATTGAACCAATATAAAATTTACACAAGGCCATTAATAGTATAAGAACCTTAAAAACGATGCTCTACAAAATAGATCATTCGTCCAAATTCAATTATATATATATATAATTTTAATAATATATATAAAATACACCGAGAAATATCCTATATGTAAAAAATTATTCCTCTCTAATTTCCCATAACTTCAGTATATAATAAAACATTTTCCATTAACTGATTTTTAAGAAGGGATGTACTGATTGGTAGCAACGCGACTCTGCACATCCTTTTCAAGCTCTATTTCTCCTTGTATTGGAAGCCTCAAACTGTTTGAGGCCTATCAAATATGCATTCCACTCGGAGCATAGATATTGATTTGGCAGAATCGGTGGGTTCCTCTTCTTCTGTCATTGCTCCCCATGTTAACAATTATAGAAATGTTAAATCCAGAGTATATGATTTCATGAACAGCAGCTGCAATACTAAGAAGAAGAGCAGTATTCTTAACAACAATCTTGCTCCTCCCCAACAACAGAAAAGACCCTCCTTAAACAAACAGCCTCAATCACAGCGTCCTCCTCCATTAAAGAAGCAAAAATTCACAGACCCAAAGAAGAATGTATTGAAAACTGATATACAACACCACCCTCCATTGAAGAACGTAAATCAGAAGTTCATAGACTCAAAGAAGAATGTATTGAAAACTGATATACAACACCAATCTCCATTAAAGAACGTAAATAAACCTGCTATACCACGTCCTGCACCAAGAAACTTATATAAGGGTGATATAATATGTCAGAAAAACAATAAGCATAATAAGCCTCCTGTTGCTCAAAAGGGTGAGCTTAATAAGCAATCCAGGAGTAATGCTGGTGATGTTTTTGATGGCCCAAGAACTCCTCCCAATGCCCATCATGGTGGCGCCGCCAAGAAAGAAGTTGCACGTGTTTTGTCAAATTCAGTCATGGGGGCTGAAACTGGACAGTCTTCGCTTGAGAGCTTTTATGACTGTGAGTGTTCTGATGATGAGAGAAGACGAGACAATATTTTCAATGCAGCCGCCATTCTTAATGCATTTAGATGCAAAAATTTGAAAGATGAGTGTAGCTCTAATAGAAATATACTTCGTCCAAAGAGGAAGAGTGTTGCCCCTATCTCCAAACCACCGTCTAGAGCTTCCATACCTTCTGGTAGAACACTCAATGTTAATAAACACTCGATACCCAGTCGACCTGCATGGAGATAATTTTGTTCTAAATTTGTTGTGCTATAGAAATCTTTTATAAAGTAATATTACACATTCAAAAACAAAGGTGGGTGGAGATAAGTCACACTTCAAGAGTCCACACATTACAAAAGCTTGGAACATAAAAACATAGAAACAAATGAAATGTCATTAGATGGTTAAAGCAACAGCATAGAGGGGAGGAGGAGGATCCTAGTCACTCAACTTTCTCATCGTACTTTCTTTTATAGTTTTATCTTAATACACAACATAAACTTTTCTTGATTCTTGTTACAAATTCATATGTTTTGTTGCAACATTTTAGCATGAGCAAATTGCTAGTAGTACACTGAGAGATTATAAAAATGGGTTTATAAGAAAAATAAAAAGTAGAGTTCTATGTCGAGATGGAGTAGAGATTATAATCCATTGTAAGACTAATGACCATGTAGTTGTTTCTAGGTATTTTAGTACTAAAATATAATTAAAATATTAGGAAAACTACCATTTGAAAGGCAAGATTTTTTACAGTGTCAAAATTATCTCTCATTTTTATATGATATGAGGATTTTTTAGTTGTAAAATCAATTGCAAGACACACCTTTTTTGGATATGTCAATGAGGGGAAATGTCTATTTCTAAATATATGGTGAATAAGACGTATTTAATTGTTTAGATTTCACTAATCTCATATTGTAGTACTATGATTAAGATTTCAATATTATTATTGTTTTGGATTATCATGCATTAGCTAAGATTTAATAAAATAAGTACGTTTGAATTTAAATGGTTGGATTGTGTGGTTAATATATCGAATATTGTTTATTAAATTATGTAAATTTAATTTATTTTAATGGTTACAAATAAAATATGTCACTAACTAATAAATTGTGCATGAAACTTATTTCTCCTTATATTTTTCCTCCACTATGGTGTGTATGTGAGCTACATGAATCGTGCATGGTAAAGTAATGAAATTTGTAAATAGAATATATTAACAAATTCAACAATCCACAGTAAGGATGATGCCTCATGATTATTCATGTTTTGGTAGAGCAACATTACCAAAATTGTATGCACAAGTCATTGGTGGAACTTGTAAAACCACATTAATAACATAAAAATATCATCTTAAAAATTTTGCATTCTACTAAGAATGAGATCAATAATTTATAACATGGAAAGACTAGCAAAGATGGGTTCATGATGTAATTAATAATCATATAATTCAAACTAGTGTGGTTGCCACTTAAAAATGAGAGATAAATGGAAGCATGGGTGAGTGCATGGAAATGGTGTACAAAAAATTAGTCAATGATCAATTTTCTACAAAATTTGCTTGCATTATGTTTCAAAATCACATAATACACTTGTATTTTGTCCTTTATAAAACACGAGCATGTTTTTTGGCTTATAAAGTGCACTCACATTTTAAAACTTTATTCCACATATCTTGATACTAATATTTTTTGTTCCTTCTTTTCTATATCACTTTATTCCAAATTCTTATCATATATAGATATCATATTGATCCTAGATTAAAAGATTCATGGCTTTCCCACTTTACATGCTAGGCTCTATTTTCATACTTGATTAATTATATCAAAATAACCTAGCTTATAAATTTCCCTATGCACATTGTAATTGGTTGTGAAAATATTTTTTGTAATTGGGCTCACTAACAACCTCATTAGGTTATTATATCCATGTTTCCCTTGTATCACTACCATCATTTGAACTGAACACTTAGATTCATGAATTTAATAATTGAAGGATGATCTTTAAGGTTGACATTTGGGGCATTGATAAGTACAGAAGTAGGCCTTTAATTGAATAAGATATTGTGTATCTCTTCTAATATTTTCTTGGATACCAAGCACCTCTTGACATAGATAAAATGCATTTGCATGAGAATCATCATGAAAAGGAAAAAAATCTCTAGGGTACCCTTGGCTCTTAAAATAACCAAGATAGTACAAATTAGGAGTTAGATTGAAGTAGTATAAGTGAAAATATCAAAAAGATGCATAAATAAATGGTGAGAGAGATAAAACAGAGATAGAGGAAGAAGGGGGAGAGAAAGAGAGAGATGAAGGATAGAGAAAGATAAAGAGAGGGAGAGAAAATATATAAATGGATAAGGAGAGAGATAAAGAGTGAAATGGAAAGAAGTGTAAAGAAATTATGCGATAGAGAGATAGAAAGAGGTAGAAGGAGAGGGAAAGGGGAGGGTGAGAAATATATAGAGAGAGAGATAGATAGGGATGAAGGGGTCAAGAGGGGGAGGGAGGATAGAGAGATAAATAAAGAGAGGGAGAGATTAGAGAAGGAGAGGAAGAGATATGTAAAGAGATAATGAGAGAAAGAAAGAGAGATAAAGGGATAGAGAGGGAATGGGAGAAACAAAGATAAAAATTGAGAGGGAGAGACATATAGAGTTAGTGAGATATTTACATATATAAAGAGGGAGAGGGAGAGGGAGAGGGAGAGATAGATAAATAGAGTGAAGGAGATAAAGAGGGAGAGAGGTAGATGGAGAAGTACAGATAAAGAGGTATGGGAGAGATATAAAGAGGGGTAGATGGGGAAGAGATAAAGAGAGGGAGAATAGAGAGATAAAGAGATAGATGGGGAGATATAGATATATAGAGGGAGAGAGATGGATAGGGAAGGAGAAAGAGACAGAGGGGTGGAGAGATAGAGAGATGGTGTGATAGACATAAATATGGGGATGAAAGGATAGAGAAATAGAGATAGAGATGGAGAGATAGAGATATAGAGATAAAGAGAGGGAGATTGGGATGAAAGGATATGGAGATGAAGGATAGAGAAATAGAGATATAGATGGAGAGATAGAGATAGAGAGAAAGAGAGAGATAGAGAGAGAGATAGAGAGGGAGGGGATAAGAGGGAGAGGGTGAGAGACACATAATAAGATAGTGAGATAGATAAATATATAGAAAAAGATATAGGGAGAGGATGAGATAGAGAGATAAAAAGGAGGTAAGAGAGGGATATAAAGAGATATGATCTTAGTGTATCATATCTACCCATTTAACATAGAAAATACTTAGGTTTTTAACCTTGTAAATAAATCATTTCCTTAAAAATAGGCAATTAAAAAAATATATATTTTAACATTAGAATTTGTACTTGCATATTTGAAAACATAAAATATTTCATAAATGAAGTAACATTGCTTTTCTATTTGCAAAGGAGATAAAACTTTCTAGTTTCAATTTCACAATGATTATAATTATATAAATAATTAACAATTAACTATTGAGTTCAAGGTCATGAATTCTATATCTGAATTACTTTTTTTTTTTCACAAGCCTTGACATGTCATCTACAAGAGGGAGAGCATCACCCAAGCACTTTACCTCCAACCACAAACTGGTGGTCCCCCACACACCTTCCAACTAGAAGTGGCCCTACCCTTCAATGTAGATTATGGTCAAGTACCCCTAGTATTGTCATCTAAGTTTCTATTTTTGTGCCCTAGATAGCTTATATGGCCATACAACTATAGACTCCTTCTAACTATGTATGACACTACTGATTGGTTATGCAACTTTGGACCATAGTGAACTAACTAGTGCAAGCAAAGACTTTCTAACCTACTTTTTCCAAAGTTTGAATTAAATTCAACCACTTCCTTCAAGAGTGGTGTCGTACACTCACCCACCTCTAACTTGACTTGGAAACCTTAACTAATCGAAGGTTAACCCAAACTTACTGTTTGACCAATGGTTGACTGATTATAGAATTTTTTCTCAAAATGTGATGACTCACTAAGTCAATAATTAACTAGGTTGGGTGGTTATCTCTAACTTTGAACACCCATATTATGTTTTCATAACTACCTAGGTCTTGTATACTGCCACTTATTTGAGTCCTTACTACAACCCATGAATAAGAGTAACTACTCTCCTATTTTAAAATTTTAACAAAACTTGATGAAAAATGATGTCAACTCGACCTTCCTGGTCATAATCCAGTATTTTCATAACATATTCAAAAACCCCATAATGATGAATGTCTTTTCATAGATGGTTATATCTTCAAATTAGGTTTTGATTTTCTTTGGTAAAAACATATAGTCTTGTTCACAAAGAATACCATATTAAAAATTTAAAACATTCACAAAAATAATATCATTGAAAATTTGTAGTTGAATAACTGACTTAGAGTACTAATTAATCATCTTTAATCTTGGTCATTATCCAGTCTAGACTTGAACACCTCAAAATTCTCCAATTCTTTTGCCATACTATTATTTTTGGTTCAGGATTAATAAATGATAAAAATGTGTTTATACACTTGCTCATATTCTAATTTCTCTATATGAACTATACATATGATATATGTATTAGGCTATTAAATTCCCAACTAGAAAAGTAAATAGGGGTGATCCCACAATACTGGTTTACACTTTCTGGGAGATCCTGATTTTTCCTGAAATCACATATTTTTAGAAAATATAATGATTTAAGCCTTGAAAAGTTCCATTTAAAGGATTTCAATTGAAGAGGGTTTGATCAAACCACCTTAGATCAAACCCCCTTGGATAGAACCTCGCTAGTTTTAAACCATACCTATAATGGAGTCTCCTTTACACCCATCAAAATGCTGATAAAACCCACTTTTTTTACCTTTTGGGGGATCAAATGAATTAATTTAAAATTTATTTTTTGTGATATGTATTACTTATTATAAGCTTTCCAAAAGTATAATTTCAAATAAATTTAATTTGATTATTATGTTTATTTTTTATTTATTATGAATGTAGGTTTTTCACCTAAAAATCAAGCTTTATGTTTTGCACATGTGGAAAAATAGAAAATTATCAAAAAACTTGAAAATATCTATGCACTAGATATTGATGTCCTTGATCAACAAAAAAATAAAATTGAATTTTGATAGATACAAAAAAAGTTATGTTTTAGCTAGTAAATCATGTCTAAATTGTCAATAGTTTGACTTTGAAATTCAATTAAAAAAATATTTGAAATGAAATGCTATGAAACCAATTCCATTCACTAGATATTTTAGTTACAAATCTAAATTAAAAAATAGAATTTTATTCTTCATAGAAAAAATGTTGTGTTAGCCAGTAATATCACTCTTTAAAAATGGTGTTTCTGTTAAAAACTAGTTTTGAAGGAGATGGAAAAAGAAGTGCAATATGATTCCAAAAAAATTGAAAAAATATATTTAGAATCTATAGAAAAAATTGCATCGTCTTAAAATTCCTCACAGTTTAGCTACTATAGGTGCCTGAAAGTGAAGATTCAGTTAAAAAAATTCAATTCAATGTCCAATTTGGCCAAAAATTGTAAACCGGTATTGTGGGATCACCCATAGATAAATTTATATTAAGAAATAAATTAAACTCATATGAATTGCAAGGCAAAATTCAATCTTCTAATTTTATTGTTTTCATCACATAAAGAAAAAATATTTTCTAATCTTAATCGTTTCTAATTTACTGGAATCATCTTTCCAAACAATTACAAGGAAAACTATTTCAAACTAGAAAGATTATGAATTGAACAGTGGTTACTTGCTTGCTCAACTTGAACAGTTGATAAAATTGTCTTTAACATGCAAATCACTCAGCCAATTCATGTGGCACAACATATAAGAAAGCTCTAGATACTATTCTAAGACTGAAACGTAGCTCTTAGCTATAGTAAGAAACAAAAAATTCTTCCTCAACTCTACTCAATTCATGCATATGCTCTAAAAAAAAGGTCTCTTCCAAGTATATTCAATATTAATATGCCTTCTATCCCAGCATGCAACCCAAAAATACTAAGAGGAGTACAATCTCCTCTTCTCTACACTTCCACAATCTTATGCAAGCAACTCCCTTCCCAAAAATGAAAAACAAGAATGATAATAATTCCAAGGAGAACCCCATGATAAAACCTTGCAGCCACTTAATAACTACCTCCTTCAAATTCGGCGCTACCTTTTACCAATATTGCCCAGCTTAATCTTTCATAGCTTGCAAATAAGAAGGAATAACTGAATAACCATTCAATTTTGGTACCCCACTTGAAACTAACTACCTCCCAACTGCCACACAAAATCCACAACTCAATATCCACGTTATAAATAGTTTTAAAGATAGTTAACTAAGCAAGATTCATGTTACAAATTCCACGGTGGTCATAGATTTCAAATGCTTAAAAACAAACATACATACTTCCACCAACATGGCTCCAACAACTCACTCATGATGGCTTTTATTGGTGCCTCAACACTATAAGGTTGAGCTTACAAATTAGAATAATATTCCCATTATTAATGGGTTGAGCCTTCTGAAATGGGAATGGCGTTCTTGGCTCTATGTGTCGAGCTAGGGCAAGCCTGCCCTAGGTCGCTTCTCTGAATGCTTCTGGTTGTACGATGGTGGGGGGATTCTGCAGGCGTTGAGGGTTGTTTGGAGGTTGTGTCTTCCTTTTTACTAATTCCTTAATATTTCTGCTATCTATTTCTACATTATGTTCCTTTCGTGGCTTCTTTGGTTGCGGCCTGTGAAGGATTTTTTCTTGGCTGGTGTTGGGTGTCGAAGTAAGGATTTTTGGTTGTGTCTTGGCTGCTTGGTGTGCAGGTCTGTGGTTTTGTCAAGCAACGATGTACACTAGGAAGCAGTATGTAGTGTGGTGGAGCTAGGGAGGGTTTGGTGTTGAAGGCGGGGGTAGTGGGTGCCTTACTTGTGGTGTGTTTCAAGCCCTCTTCCGTAGGAGTGTGGGGTGGTGTGGTGTCGTTTCCTTGGGGGAGGATTTTTTGTTTTTGAGGTCTCTGAGGGCTTGCATGTCCTTGCATGTTTGTTTGGGGCCTGTTCTTCATCAATGGCGCTTGGGGAATCATCTGGGGCTTGTCCCAAGTTGGATTTCCATTTCGCATTTGGCTAGAAACCCTCAAGGCAGGGTTCAAATATTTTTGATAATAACCTTTTCTTGATGGAACGGAAGAAGCTTGAGACAGGCTCATCAGGAGGGCCTTAGATTTCAAAGATTATTATGTGCCTTGAAAGGTGTAACGAGAGGCTGAATGTAGTCATTCTGATGGAGATGCTAGCAGAGGATATTGATTATTATTCGAGGCATTCTTTGTTCTGCAAGTTCTTGGGATTGAAAATCTCGCTACAATTTTTGGATGCCTGGGCACAAAGGACGTGCATGCCAGAGGGGAACATGGAGATCTGAATCTTGGTGAATAACTACTTCATGGTTACTTTTGATTGCATGGATGATCGGAATGGGGTTTTTGAGGGGGGGGACTACTTTTACAACCAGGTGGGTTTGTTCATTAAGCGATGGTATGTGGGCTTCAACTCGGTGGAGGAGCTCCTGAGTCGGGTTCCTGTTTGGATTCGTCTTATGAGGCTCTCGGTTGAATGTTGGTGTGAGGATGTTTTGTACTTACTAGCCTCGAGGTTGGGGAAACCTGTTGGTTCGTCACAGTAGACACAATTCAAGAAGGTAATGACTTATGCCCGTTTTTGTGTGGAAATTGATTTAAATAAACCATTGCCAGATTCTCTAGATAGAGGTGTGTGTTGGAGAGTATTCATGGGTGCAGCAACTCGACTATGAAACCTTACCTTTTTGTTGTCATCTTTGCCATGAGTATGGCCACCTCCAACATAGATGTCCAAAGACCAGGCCTCTGGAGGCTCAATCATCTCAACCTCCTCGTTAGCCGCCTAGGGTGAATAAGGGCAAGGATCATATTCTGGGTGGTGAGGTTGGGGATGATGGTTTCATTCCAGTCAGAGCTTGGAACAAAAATGAGGGACAAAAAATGACTCTGAGGGAAAGGAAAGATGATGATTCTTTTAACAAGTTTGAGATATTGGATGAACTTAGCCAGCAAGAAGTGAATCCAAGATTACTAGATTTGGGTCAAGGGACTATGGATATTGAACAACATGGGCCACATGTGGAGGTAGTACAGGTTTTCCAACAAGAGATGAGTATGGGAGTGATGGGATCAGAGTAGGATGGGCAAGGTCTAGGGCAGGTCAGGCTTAGTTCAGAGGTGGTTATTGTTTCACAGGCTGATGGGGTGAGGAACTTGGAATCAGACCAATAGATGGTGACTCAAAAAGAGTCGAGTTGTATTGTTGAAGCTGTGAAGGGTGGTGAGGCTCTGGCTCAACCCTTGCGGAAAGTGGGCACGAAGGTGAGTAAGATCAATAAGTTGTCTCTTCATTTGGGTATTTTGCAAAAAGATCTGAAGAAAGGGGGGGTAGAGAAAGGTTCTAAGTTGGGGAGGAAGAAAGATGTGGAAAAGATTAAAATGATTGGGGAGACTTTGGCGGAGTCAGGGTAAGTTAAGACTCTAGATTCAAATTTCTCAGGTCCTTTGAAATGATAGTCCTTTCATGGAATGTAAGGGGCTTGAATAGTAGCCCTAGACAAAAATTTATTTAGGAGTTGGTTAGCTGTCACTCTCCTGATGACCTTTTCTTGTAGGAGACTAAACTTTCTATTGAGTATATGATGGATTTAGCACCCAAACTTTGGAGGAATAGTGAGTGCCAGTGCATTGGTGCTCTGGGGTCTTCTAGGGGGGTGGCTTGCTTATGGAACCCATGAAAGATCTGCCTCCAATGGTGGGTGTCATCTAGGTCCTCCCTCTCCATGGTGGCTTCTTGTTTTATGTCAGGAGAAAGTGTTCTCTTATCCAATGTGTATGTGCCTGTGGATTTGTAGGGAAAGCAATTCCTATGGTCTATCATTCAATTTGTCCGTAGCATGGTTCCTTAACATCCTTGGATTATTGGGGGTGATTTTAATGCTATCACGGAGCTAGCGGAGAAGTGAGGTGGTACTGCAAGGTTGGAGGCTTTCGCACTACTACTCTAGGACAACATTTCCGCTTTGAATCTTGTTGATATCAAGCTGAGCAATGGACTTTTTACCTAGAATAATAAGAGGGTTGGTGATAATTGCATTGTTGAACGCCTGGATCGGTTCATGGTCTCCTTCTTTTGGGTTGGTGGTTTGTGGTCATCTAGCTCTGAGATATTGGACTAGAGGGGTTTTGACCATTGGCCTATTAAGCTTTCTATTCTATCTACTCTCTTACCCAGGACTTCTTCCTTCAAGTTCCAGTTGATGTGGCTACGGGATCTTGATCTTCATGGCTATGTTGCTCAATGGTGGTGGGATGGTAGACCTTCCTTTGGTATGGCTATGTATGTCTTTGCTAAGCTTCTTTAGTTTGTTAAGTATCAACTTAAACGTTGGAACCATAAATGCTTCGGTAATATTTTCAGTGCCAAGTCAGCAGCTCAGGCGGAATTAGATGTTATCACTAGGTTAATTAGGGAAAATGGGGCAACGAAGAATCTGATGAAGGAGGAATCAAGGGCCTTAAAAGCTTTGGAAGAGTGGGAGTTGCGGGAGGAGATCTTTTGGAAGCAGAAGGCTCGAGTTGAATGGCTCCAGGACGGAGATAGAAATTCTACTTTCTTCTTCAATTCTATTAAGGCTAGGTGTCATGGTAACTCTATTCCTATCTTGGTCAATGATAGAGGGGAGAATCTTTCCTTATTCTGAGATATCTCAAGGGAAGCGGTCCAGTATTTTACTTCTTTATTCAATGAGGATATGCAGGTTAGTTTAACAGAGGAAGCTCAGGTTCTCTCTTGTATCCCTTCCTTGGTGTCTCAGGACATGAAGGATCAACTCATGGGAGAAATCAATCTTGAGGAGCTGGAAGAGACGGTGTTTTAGATGAAGAAGGGGAAGGCCCCAGGCTCGAATGGTTTCCCAATTGAATTCTTTCAAGAATTTTGAGAGATTATCAAGATGGATTTGTTGGCGGTTGTCCAGGAATCTCAAGGGAACAAGCAGATGTTAAAGGCATTGAATTCCACTTTTCTTGCTCTCATTCCCAAGGAGGAGGAGGCAGATAGATTAAGGCAGTTTTGTCCTATTTCGTTGTGCAATGTGGTATATAAGATTATTTCCAAGCTAATTGCTAATAGGCTGAAAAAATGGCTGCCAATGCTCATTTCTAAGGAGCAAAGTGGTTTTGTGGAGGGCAGGCAGATTCTGGATGGTATTGTCATAGCTGTTGAATCCATTCATTCTATGGCTAATTCGAGAGATAAGGTGATGTTTATCAAGCTTGATATGGCCAAGGAATATGATAGGGTCAGATGGGCTTTCCTTCAGAAGGTTTTGGGTGCTCTTGGCTTTAGTGAGGACTGGATTCAATGGGTCATGAGTTGTATCAAGTCAGTTTCATTCTCCATCTTAATTAATGGGGAGCACACTGAGCTTTTCAGTCCCTCTCGTGGGTTACGGAAGGGTGAACCTCTCTCTCCTTACCTATTCCTCCTATTGGTTGAAGGTTTGGGGCACCTCTTGCGAAGACATGTGGAGTTGGGCCTAATCCAGGGGTGGAGTTGGGGGGGTGATTTACCCGCAATCCCATTTGCATTGATGATACAACTTTGATGGGGATGGCTACTATTCGGGAAGCCATGGGTTTCCATAAGGTTCTGGATATCTATCTTGGAGCTTCAGGTCAGCAAATTAATGAGGACAAGTCTTCCATCTTCTTCTTCAACACGCCAAATTCTATTCAGAGGAGAATTGCTCAGATTCTTCGGTTTCATATTGGGACCTCCCATTGACTTATCTTGGTATTCCTATTGATGTGGGCAGGTTATCTAGGGATTCATGGGTGACTATCTTGGATAAATTTTGGGCTAAAGTGACCCATTGGACCACTCATTGGCTTTCCTTCGCGGGTAGGGTTCAGCTACTTAAGTCAATTGTTCAAGCTCTCCCCATTTACCCGATGTGTAATGCCCCCACCATGTGAACCCCAAAGGACAACAAACACCGAACAATTTTTTTTTTTGAAAGTGAAACATTGTGGAACATTGCATATGATGAATGTGTGCACACATTACACGAAAAGCAATTATGCATTTACTAAATCTTTCACGTCCTCTGGGGTACACGAAACGGTCATTACGAATCATAAACTTTTATCAAATGGAAGAGACTAAACAACCAAGAACACATAGTGATGACACACTACTATTAATGATCACAAGCATGGAAAACGATACATCATTTCATTGCAATTCAAATCACAGTTCCATAATACAACGCAGAGCATATTTCCACAGATACAACATATCAAAGATACAATAGTTCATCACATAATTTTTCCCTAATATCAATGGGAAAAGTACATTGAGTACAAGAATGAGAAATTAATGAAAAATAAGGTACAAAGTGACCAATCTCATGCCCACATTTTACACACTAAACAACTAGGCAAAATTGTAACATCTTTCCTAATTTTGCAATAATTTTTATTTTATTTTATTTTTGTTTACTTATAAGACAACAACAACACAATTCACTACTTATAGCTATATTCAATGATCACACAAGTTACAAGAAAAGATAGAAGTGATTTACTAACTTTGGCAATAGAGTCTACTTACTTAGGTCAGCGTAACATACCTCTTACATCCTATTTTATCGACAAGTCCTTGCTCCCAATGCCTATACCTGTGAGGTCTACATGACTTGGCACACACATAAGATCAAAGATAGTTAGCACATGATTACTAAGACAAGCTATATAAATCAATGGTAGTTTTTACGTTATCGGGAATAAACGACAAGTCTCAAACAAGACTCAGAAGAACAGTCCTAGGGGCCCGACCTAATGCCTCGGGGGCTCATCACTTGATGGCCTTGCCTACGTATATAATTCGCAGAGGCACCGTAGTTCAACTTTTCACATCCCATAATGGGTTACTTACAATGAGGGTATCTCCCCTCGGATCAATATATAACTTTACTTCGACACAACATAATCCCAATAATGTTTACATACACCAAAATCAATTCCTAACTCAAAATACATCATGCCCCCTATTCTTTAAGTTATAACACTATAAGAGAAAATCCCCCTATAGGGTCCTTAAAATGTAAGAGGAGTAGAAAAACTAACTATATGATAAAAATATTACAATAACAAAATCCACAACCTGTCCAAATCAAATGCTAGATCTGAATTATCAAATCTAATATAGAATAAGGAATTCAAATATTAATCCTTTGATGCAAAATACCTGACAATCATGTAGCCTTTAAATATCATCAAGTAAGTTAGACAATTATCATATTTCTTTAAATCCTTCATGCAATGATTATTGAAAAATTCGCTTAAATATTCTAAATTGAATGATATTGGAAGGATACATTACTATCAACCTTTTTGCTCCAACATTACCTAGGGATTCTAGTTCTTGAAAGACTTACTAAATTTAAGCAACATTAATCATATAATCATTGTGCATCATATGAATTGAGTAAATAAACCATACTACCAAATCTACTTTTAACATTTTTATAACTAATCAAGGAAATCTCATATGCTCTCATAATAAAAATTCTTCAAGACTTGGATGAGGTTTTAAAACTACTATAATAAATTGCCAAGATAACAACAAATTAAATAAACATAACCTTAGCCATACATATGCATCCCTTAAAATTGACAAAAATATAATGTCAAGTATCATCCTATTGTGAGCATTAAAATATTTTTTTAAACAGAGACTTTACAACTAAAATGTTAATCAAACAATATTAACAAAAATGTCTATACTAGTTTTCAATATGCTGATTTCCAGCCAAACAGGGCAATGCTAAAATATACATAATTTTTACAAAAAACTTATCCAAATTTTAAAATTCAAAATGCTTTGGAAAGGTGAGGAAGAGTAAAATAAAACCCAGAAAGCATTTAATAAGATTCCAAGAAATGTGAGAGCAGTTTTATGTACAATCAGCTTTATTATTTAAGCACTATTCATTCAAATAATAGTAAACTTTAACTAAAAACAAAGTTTATAAAATTGTAACATTAATTTAAAAATGTCTATACTAGTTTTCAATATGCTGATTTCCAGCCAAACAGGGCAAATGCTAAAATATACATAACTTTTACAAAACTTATACAAATTTTAAAATTCAAAATGCTTTGGAAAGGTGAGGAAGAGTAAAATAAAACCCATAAGGCATTTAATAAGATTCCAAGAAATGTGAGAGCAGTTTTATGTACAATCAGCTTTATTATTTAAGCACTATTCATTCAAATAATAGTAAACTTTAACTAAAAACAAAGTTTATAAAATTGTAACATTAATTCAAAAATGTCTATACTAGTTTCCAAGTGTCAAAACTATTTACACAACATTATGAAGAGTTTGTTCATACTATTCCAATAGTTATATTCATTCCCAAATCTATTCCGAAACCATATACTCAAGAATAAACCATATATATATATATAAGTATTCTTCTTGTTGGTTAATGAGATAATATTAATATTTGAAGTATGTAGAGGAAAGTTAAAATAAAACCTTTCATAAGACCTGGGTCAAGATAGTCATGCATAACAATACAGTTATGGTAAATTCCAAATAAAATAGTTTTAAAACTTCAATTATGGCTTCAAAGAGAATACTCTCTGAAATTGTCAAGCTTAAACAAAAATTTCCTTGAAAAAGTTGTGAGCTGTTCATATGTTACCAGCCAGAGCTCTTACGGGTGAATTTTATTTTAATTTGCTGAGTCAGACATTGTAAAGAAGATTGTTCATAATGTATACACATGAATGCTCTATTTTCCAACTTTTCTCTTTCCTATTATAAGTGAGTTTTGTATTCCACATTTCAATAATAAGTAGTAGTTTTGCAATTTCTGTTGATCTACACATGTCCTGTTAGTAAGTCGACCATTGCACTTTAAAGATTTGCTTGTAAGGATGGTAGTGAATGACATGATTAGACATTAATATAGAGTGCTTTTACAAGTTGCCAAACATCTGGTGGGAATGGATAGCACCAAAAATGCTCTCATTTAAATTTAGTGGAAGACATGCTTAAAGCTGGAATATGGGGTATTGGCAAGACCACAGTTACCAAGGATGAGTACTATCAAGTTTATGACAATTTTGATGGAGTTTCTTTTGTATTAATGTCCATGCCAGTTCCGTAGATGTTCAGGCCTTACAAATTTTCAGTGACCAATTCGAATGGATTTAACTAATTATAAACATAATGGAAAAGTGCGTAGTGTTAATATGGGCATATATTTGTTCAGACATCATTTGAAAGGAAAACATGTGCTGCTTATTCGGATTGTGTAGTTTCCATAATGTTAAAACCTAACTGTGTGCATTATTATGAACTTGCAGTAATTTTCATTTCAATAAACATATACTAAAATCACCGTTGAAAACCTTACTTACAGGCAGCGGCTCATCAAATTGGAGAAGTGAAGGGTCAATACCAGGGAGGAAGAGTTTGGTGAAGCGAAACCATAACAGCTTTGCCATCGTCCCATTTTCCTTTGCCAGCATCCCCCTTGCCTGTCCTCCTATGCCGACTGCTCTTTCTCCCCAAAAAGGAATGTTTTTCCGACAAGGCACGTCCCCCCTATCTTCGCAGCTTTCCTCCTTAGAAATGCATCCAAAGTGAGGATGACGGACCAGCACGTGTACCCAACGAGCAAGCTAAAGAAAGCACATTACTACCCACGTGGTAAGCATGCAGTCTACCCTCAAAGCACTAGCTATTATTTATGAAATGTACCCTGAGTTGCTGACGAGGGTGCCATTTTAATATTGTCAATTTTTTTTTTACCACCCAAAAATTATATATTATATACACGCCTTAAAAAAATTATATATATATATATATAAATATATCTTTGTTACTTTCTCACATTATTAATATTTAAAAATTATATATATATAAGTATATATATTTGTTACTTTTTCACATTATTAATATTTCCATATCCCTAAATGACTTTTTATTTATTTACTTACATTAATCAACTTTGATCTTCTAATAATTTATTTTAAATAAATACGTAAAAATAATTATATATAAAAAAAGAGTTTTACCTATAAATTAATATATTTTAACCACCACTCACTTTAACTTATTTGTTTAAGGACATTGAAACCTATCTCCCTTAATATGTAAATGTCTTGTTTTTTGAAAGTTTAGAAAGTAAATCAAGATAAGGTAAGGTTATATGAGGATATTTAATGGAAAATGATCCTTTCTTAATTATTATTTTACCCCTAATTAATTGAGTCATCTTGTAATCAATTTAATTTAATTAGATTGATTTATCAAGGCTGGATACAAAATTTGAAAAGAAAATTTAACAATATAATAATGAGCACAAAAGACAACTCAAATTAACCAAATGAACTCACTCAACATCCAAAGACGGCTGAAACAGAGGGACATTACATGATGTATGCTTCAGGTGGCCCCTTTAGGCTTTGTTAAGGAAATGGAATCATTAGCAAGATAGTTCTTATGGGCTGGTAGTTTGTCCTCTTCAAAATGGAGCCTTGTTAAATGGAACATTATGTGTTGGCCTAAGTAGTATGGGGGTTTGGGGCTAAGGCATTCCTCACTGGCAGGTAATGCTCTAGCTGCTAAACTTTATTGGCGATGGTGTATGGAGTAGGATAGGATATGGGCCAAGATCCTTTCACTTAAGTATTTCAAGGATATTCTTCAGGAAGATATCCCTCGGTACCCTTTGGTGGGGAAGGGGTTAGCCATTTGGGCTACTCTCAAGAAAGAAGCGACACTTGTCAAGGAAGGCTTATTCTAGATTTGTAAGTGTGGGACGAAGGTTCACTTTTGGTTAGAATCGTGGGATGGTTACCCCCCCATTATCTCTTAGTTCCCTAACTTGGCAACCCTGAGTTAGAGATTTGGTGATGTGGGTTGGTCAAGGGTGTGTGACTTTAAGGTGTTTGATTGTCATGGGCAGCATGTGAGGGCAAGATGGAAGAATCCTGATGAATGGCCGATGGTGGGAATGGATGAGGAGTGTATGATGCTTCATAATATCCTCTCTAGTAGACAATGTAGTTCCCTTTGAGAGAAGGATGTTCTTGCTTGGTCTCCCAATAAGAAAGGTCAGTATACTGTTGCTTCAGGTTGCCAGAGGCTGCTAGCTCAAAAGGTGGAAGGAGTTGAAGTGCCTTGGTGGAAGAGGGTCTGGCATAAGTTTTCTTGGCCCAAGTGTAACTGCTTCATTTGGACTTTGGCTTGGAACAGGTGTCTCACATGGGATAATATTCAGAAGCACAGTTTCCAGGGACCCTCTAGGTGTGTTCTTTATGGAAAAAGTGCGGAGAATGCTTCTCACCTATTTTTTAGGTGTCCTTTTTCAGTGCAGCTCTGGCATTTTTGGTGGGGATTTTGGAACAATCCCTGTGTTCATGCCTCTTCCTTGGTTGAATTTTGGACAAGTTTGTGGAGACCACCCTCGTTGGCACCATTCTTGCAGGATGCGTGGCATGTTGGGCCTATTTTCCTATTATGGCAAGTGTGGATGGAATGAAATAGGAGGACTTTTAGAGGGGAGCACTTGCAAATACAATAGGTATGGTTTAGAATCCTTGGGATGATTTAGGAGACATTGGAAGCGAAGGGTGATGTGGTGTTGCCGCTTGAAAAAAGGGATGTGAAGATGGTGGCTAGGCTGGGATTCAAAGGGTTATCCCCTACGACTGCTTGTTGTAAGCGAGGTAGGTGGGTGCGGGAGCGTGTTTAGAGAGAGGGGAATTGGAAACCCCCTCCAGTGGACACTTTGAAGATTAATACTAATGGATCTTCCATGGGAAACCTGAGCCCTACAGGAGTTGGTGGGATTGGTAGAGACTCTTCCGACTCGGTGGTTTTTCTCATTTCTATCCATAAGGGTTTACAGACTATTAACCTTATGGAAGGTTTGGCGATCCTTTACGCTTTGGAATAGGCCTATGAGAGGGGATGGCGTAGGGTTATTTGTGAATTGGATTCTCAGGTTCTTGTTAACTTGCCCAATCACAAGAAGATGTCTGATGTTAGCTGGCAGCTGGCGGTGGTGGTGTAGCAGATTTGGCAAGTTGGGATTTTGATGGAGATGGTGTCTTTTTTCCATATTCCAAGGGAATGGAATAGGACTTCAGATTGTTTGGCCAAATGGGCTTCTGTGCGTGGGGAGGGATGGTGATTTGAGGATCGGGCTCAGATCCCCCAGTAGCTCGATCTGAACCTGGAGAGAGTTCTTACTGAAGACATGGTGGGTGCAGGTTGATTGTATCTCCTGCTTTGCTTGTTCTTTTCATGCTTTGTCCCTGTAATTGTTTTAATGCTTGTTTATGATATTCAATAAAGTTTTTACCCCTTTTATCAAAATAAAAAATAAAAAAAATGGGTTGAGCCTTCCCAATACCATGGCTTAAGAAAGCCATAATGAAGATTTTTGAATGGAAGATGGAAACAATTCAAAGGATATCAAGTCACAAAGTGTTGTTAATTTATACATAAGATAGAAAAATTGATATTTCATGCAATTTCCTTGGCTTTAATGCCACAATATTATAACATCTCCAAAGTCATTGTTGAAGGCTATTATGCCTTTCTATGAGCATCAATAAAAAATATTATTTACCATTCTTCATTATTTTATAAGAATGTAGGTATTAAATACTAAATACATGTAATATCCTTATATAATATATAACTTACATATACCAATTATCACAGTATATTTGCAATCAATTTAAAAAGATGAGACCAAGATCATATAATGACTAGGTTCCACTTACTTTAATGATGCAACCGATAACTCTAGACTCAAATTGACTTGATGGGGGTCTCAAATTTGACCTACATGGGTGGGAGTAAACTCATATAGCAATACCAATTAATTTGTAGACCAAACTCCTCTCCTAGGTGATACTCTCCTTCTCCCTCTAGAGGAAAAGAAATTTATCTTGCATTTCACTTAAGAACATTCACATAGTTAGCCATTAACAATTATGGTCTATATCCATAATATTGAATAAATAACAATAAATCATTAAAGTGAAAATACATCTCATTGCATTCAATTTCATCATAACATTAAATATCAAAATAACATCATCACACATCCAATATTGTAGTTTAACTTAAAAGTAATTTAGTAAATAAAAAATGGGGTGTAACATTCTCCCCTCATAAGGATCATCATCCTTGATGATTTAATGTATCATAACATACAATTTGCAAATAGAAGTTTTACTATTCATGTTTCATAAGCATATAAAATATTAGGCAATTTTTGTTTAATTTTATTGTAATCCTCCCACGTAGCATTGTCTTCTACATATTGGTCCCACTGGACCTTGTACTAAGTGACCTATCTGTTATGTAGGTGGATCTTGCATGTTTTAAGCACTCTAAGAGGCTCGATCATTACCACCCCTAGGTCCTATACCTGTAGTGCATTCCAATCAATTACGTTATTAACACTTTGTATATATTTCTTAAGGTAAGATACATGAAAAACATTGTGCATCCTAGTAAGAGCTGATGGTAGAGCAATCTCATAGGAAACTAGGTTGACTTCTTTGAGAAATTTGAAGGGACCCACATAATGAGGAGCTAATTTGGATGACTTCCCAAACTTTATTGAACTCTTTTGAGGTTTGAATTTTAATTAAAAAAATTCTCCTATTGAGAAATGTCTTGGTATGCACTTAGCATCAACATATCTTTTCTACCTATCACTTTCTTCCACTAGCCTTTTCTCGATCAACTTGATCTATTCTTCCATTTCTGATAGCATCTATAGACCAAGGCTAATCCTATCTTCTAGCTTATCCCACCTTATAGGAGTTTGGCACTTTCTTCCATACAATGCTTCAAATGGATCCCTCTTAATAGCACAATGATAAGAATTATTATATAAGAAAACTCTACAAGCAAAAGATAATCCTCCCACTTGTATTGTTGATCCATGCGATACATTCTCAATAGATCCTACAAAACTTAGTTTAATATTTTTCTCTGACCATCTGTCTCTGGATGACAAGTTGAACTTATGTTCAAATAAGTTCCAAGTGAGGATAATAGGGTTTTCCAAAACCTTGATGTCATGTGAGTGTCCCTATCTGATATGATCTTCTCAAGAACACCATGCAACCTAAACACTTCTTGCACAAATTTACAGGTTATGATTGGTGCTCCATTTATCAAATTCATAGGTATGAAATGAGCTATCTTGGTGAGTTTTTCCACCATCACCAAAATTGCATTATGCCTATTCTAGACATAGGAAGACCCTATACAAAATCCATATTGATGATCTGCCATTTCCAATCTAGAATTTTATGAGGATATAGGAGTCCTACCAGGTGATGATGTTTTTATTTCGCCCTATCGCATTCCTTTCCAAAAATACAGTGGTTTCACGTCAGCCAGAAGTTTGATCACTCTAGGATGTCTTGAATATGGTGCAATATGAACCTCTTTCCACATGATATTCCTTAACTCCTCGGAGTCTGAAAAATACATTCTTCCTCTAAATATCAATGGTCCATTTGGCTCAAAGTAAAATCCATCATACCTCAAATATTCAGTATTTTCAATGAGAGCTTTCTTGAACTTCTCATAATATTTATCTCCCTTGGACTTCTACAAAACTTGATTTTCGAAATCAAATTTTATAGAGATCATTGAGGAGATATGTCTCCTTTGACTTAGGGCATTCACAACTCAGTTTTCCTTTCCCTTAATGTAACTAATTTCAAAATCATAGTCAAATATTAGCTCTAACCATCTCCTCTGACGAGCATTATATGTGGTTGACTAAACAAATATTTAAGACCTTAATGGTCTAACTTTAACTCAAAGGTTTTCCCAAGTAAATAATGTCATATTTTCAATTCATGCACAATTGTTGCTAGCTTGAGATCATGTAGAGAATAGTTTTTCTCATAAGTCTTTAATTTTATCTTCTTGCATAATTACACCACCTAATCCTTCTCTTGAGCCATTGGTGATGACCATAAATTGACCTTCTAGATTAGGTACTTTTAGAATTGGTGCAAAAGTTAACTTCTCTTTTAATTGGTCAAATGCCTCCTAACATTTTTTTGAACATTCAAATATTTTTCCCTTTCTTTACAGAGATTTGATGGGATAGGAAATTATTGAAAAGTTAGCCATGAAATTTACATAATATCTTGTAAAACCCAAGAAACTATGGACTTCATGCACATTTTTCAATGCAGGACACTCTAAATGGTTTTATTTTTTGTTAGATACATTTCAATTCCTTCAGCTAACATTACGTGACCTAGGTATTGTACTTCTTTCTGAAATAATGTACACTTGTAAATTTTACCATAAAGCTTATGTTCCCTTAGATATTGAAGAACAAATTGAAAATGCTAGAGATGTTCTTCCCCATTCTTAAAATATATCAAAATGTCGTCTAGGAAAATAAGAGCAAAATTATCCAAGCAGTCTTTGAATAGGTTGTTAATCAAATTCATGAATGTTGCAAGTGCATTCATTAGCCCAAAAGGTAGGAATGTGAATTCATAATATTTATATGTCGTTCTAAAGGTTGTTTTATGGACATCTTCATCCTTAAGCCTTAACTAATGATAACTAGATCGTAGATCAATTTTTGAGAATATGGATGCCCCACACATTTGATCAAAAAGATCATCAATACATGGAAATAGATACTTATTCTTTATTTTTTCTTTTTTTAGCATACAATAGTCTATACAAAAGCACAATGTGACATCTTTCTTCATGAAAAAAATCACTAGTGCTCCCCAAGGTGACACACTGGGTCTGATCTTGATCCTTTTACTAACAACTCCTACAGGTGATCCTTCAACTCCATAAATTCTACTATGGTAATTCAAGAAGGAGCTTTGGATATAGGTTTTAATCCTGGGATTTTATCGATGGAGAAATCAAAGGCTCTCTTGGGAGGTAATCCAAGTAATTCATCTGGAAATACATCCTCAAAGTCTCAAAGAAATGGGTACTTCTCCATATCTGATATTTCTTGATCGATTTATTCTTCATCTCCCACTCCTTGGAGCTTTTGATATTCATAATACATTAAGTCATCTTGGAATATGAACTCTTTATAATCCTCCATTTCCTCCATTTTGACCTCTAAGAGTTGACACCCTTTTACTTGGCCCTTTTCAATTGTACAACATATATTTTCCTTAACTTGACCTTTCTAGAAGTACCTTGCAAGAATACTTTATTTTCAAGGTCATTTAGACATTCTAGCATTTTGGAAAAATAGTCCACCTTAGTCCTATGCCTCCATAACTATTTTATTCCTATGATAACATCATAAGATCCTAAGGGGGCTACATACAAGTTTACTTCAATCAAAAAGCTTGGCAATTCAACACTAGCTTCAAAAAAACACTGCTCTACCTAAGCTCTTTTCTTGTTAGCATACTCTATTGACCATGGTTTTTCCATATAACCAAATTTTCTAGATATTTTAGTTAATACTTTTGGTGAAATAAAGTATTCATTGGAACTAGTGTTTATTAAAACTAAAATTGGTACACCAAATAAAATACTTGAAGTTTCCATTAGAGTAATCTAATACTCCACCTGAAGATTATCTAATGATGCATGGATTCAATGTTGGAAGGTTACCTATTGTGATGGTAAGGTATTTCCTTGTGGTTGTGTGCCTTGTGTCTTGTTAGGACATTGATTAGCATAGTAGTCACCACCACATGTAAAACACTCCCAAGAGGTCCTCTTCTTTCAAAAGGCTTTCCTATGTTATCTCCATTCTTCTTGGGTTTTTTTTTCTTCCATTTTTCCTATCACCTATGGACTCAATATAATTGCTTCAAAATCCCTTATCACCCTTATTTTTGAAATCCTACTTTTCATTTTTTTCTTGAATGATTGGGAATTTTGAGACTAGTTATACTTTATGTGGTTCCTTTCTTGGTAAGTAGACATGAAATTTAGCCTATGCTCCTTTTTAATTTCCTTGTAATAAACTTGGTCCATGGTAGTAGGACCATGCACATCTACCTCAACTCCTATTTGGGAATTTAACTCCATGATGAACTTCCTTATACAAAACCTTTCATCTTTCTAGTATTGAGGAACATATTTAAGGAGATGTGTGAATTTCTCCTAGTACTCATTCAATGTTGATTCACCTTGTCTTAGGTTTTAGAAATCCATGAGTTTTTGGTCAAAATAGAGTTGTGGTAACCACCTTTTCTTGAAGATTACCACAAAATCATCTCATGTCAGTCTTAGTGAACTCAACCGTAGTTCCATATTTTTATTCATCCATCATGTGTATGCTTCACTAGATGGTTGATATGTTTCCCATACTACCTTGGTTGCCTCAAAATAATTCCTAATTTTAAAATTTTTTTCCATCTCAGTGAGCCATGCCTCTATAACATCTTGGCTCACTATTCCATCAAATTTTTGAGGTGTGAATTTCTTCATATCTCTAGACAATTCTAGAGCTAGTTGGCTCCTAATTTATCTCATCAAACCTTGATTTTGAATTTTTTTTCCCAGCCACTCTTTATGGTGTGTTAATGGTGATTTTCATCCTCACCTTCATGGGATGCCTCTTTTTTAGGTCTTCTATAACCTCTAACCTCTAACCTCTAACCTCTAACCTCTTGTTCTAGGTTTATAATACTCTCTTGCTTCATTAAGCATTTTGAGAATTTGGTTTAATTTTTCTTTAGAGTTACCAGAAGGTTTCCCTACCTCCTAGCTTCCTTCAAGATTGGTTCTAGTTCGAACTGTTGAATATCCAAAATACTGAGAGGGGGGTGAATCAGTATTCCATAAAACCATTCAAATAAAATCCAACTAAACATTATCACAATTCTAACTGAATTGACAAGAGAGAACATGGAAACAAATCAATGCATCAACACACATGAACACCAAGATTTTTACGTGGAAAACCCAAAATGGGAAAAACCACGGTGAGGATTAACTCACAATATTCTATATCTAGATATAAGATATTATAGGGCTCACTACCAAGACTCACTGTCCTTGAAAGGCTCACAACCTAAATACAAAAGATGGCTAACCGCCAAGATACAAAGATTGTGGCTCACTACCAAAAGTATGAACATATAGAATACACCTTCAATGTGCAGGATTCAGTTCTAATGAAGCTTTGAATAAGAACTACCTCTCACAATAGTCACTCAAAAATTATGTTTTGATCCTCAACTGATAAAGCATTTAGGCTTGCATCTTCTTTTATCCCTTGATCCTCTTCGCTCACCATACTTCTCTTCCTTCTCCTCACACCTTACACTTCTTCACCATACACCACACACCCTCTCTCTCTTTCTCTCATCAAAGAATCTTATATATAAGTATATCTCATTCATCAATTAGGTCGGCCTAATTCTAAGATGAAAGAAAAACAATTAAAACACTCTTGTTGGCACCATATATGATTTAAAACACTTTTTCCATGTAGTGCATTATATCAAGTCAGCTAACATCCATAAAGTATAACTAGTCTCCTTACTGTATTGCATATGTTAGGTCGGCCAAGACTAGAACTTAATCCATAGAAACTCCAAGCCAACATACAATTCTCAAATAAAACACCTTCCAGATCTAAGATTACATTAATTTCTCATCATACTACCATCATAAAGACTACCATTAGAACTGAAACATTAGAATGTTCTCCTTAAGAAAATGCAGAGTCTCCCACACTAATATGCTAAGTAGAGAACAATAGTAGAATACAAATCCAAACTCTGTTAGTGATAACTTTATGCTCAAAACTCATAACTTCTCAAGATCCAAGATATAGTTGTCTAAATGAGACATTATAACATGGTTAAGAGATTAGAGTAATATCTTTTCTTGTAGTGAATTCCAAACTCAAAAACCAATGCACTGGTTCATCACAAAAGAACACTACCAGTAGAGAACAACTTCTAGTAAACTAAGTAAACTTCTCATATAGTTGTCACCATGTTGACATCAATGACAACACATGAACAACCAAAACAATCCATCTACAATTCATGCTCATGTTGCAAGGCTCCATAATTCCAACAATCTCCCCCTTTGCCATTGATGGCAACATGCATTGCAAAAACATTTTTCAATATAAGTTAACTAAATACTCCCCTATCAAAATTGTTCTTCTCAAAAATTATTTTCCTCTGTCTATCTCTATCTCTCCCCCTTTGACATCAATGGAAAAGGATGGTTTCTGGTATATATATGTATGCATCAAGACTTAACCAAAATGATATGAACACAAAGAGTTGAATCAATCTGAAGATGAGGAACCTTTGAGATTCTCTAGGGTTCCCTTCTATGAAGCATTTCCTTCTTCACATGTACCTTTTTCACTTACAAGAGTCTTGTGTAATAGTTCAAGCTTAGTCAAGGAATCTATACCATCTTCTAAAGTATTGGTACTAATATTAATCTCTGATAAATTACCAATACTTTCAATAGCACTAGATACAGGAATGCGCTTGAGTTTAACTATGTCTCTGAGTGCCACAAAATTCTTAATCCCTTTTTTTCTTTGGTCCTACAGGGAAAATAATTTTTCTTGAAGTTGCACAATGTAGGACCATCTCTAATTATCTCTATATTATACCAATCTATATGTATGTTCTTGAGTGCTCATCTAGGTTTCACTATTCCTTATCTCATCTCTTATGTTCAGTGTACTGCCAGACCAATTTAGGCAAAAAGAAAGCAGTTCCTGAGCCTCTTCCTCACAAACCTATACACTCTCCAATTCCTTCATCACTTTGTGATGTGCATTTGCATATTTCTTCTTGATATCTTCTATATTTTATTCTTTAGACCTAATTCCAACATGCACTTCTAGTCCAAAGATATAGACCTTCAAAGAATTAATCATGTTTCTAATATTTTCCACAACTAAAATAGATGAATCAAAGTTAGCACCGGGAATAACCTTATGCAATTCTTCCAAATCTCCTTGAATGTTTATGCTTTCATGCTCATGTTGATCTTTCCTGATTCACTTCCTCTGTGACTTCTTGTTCAAACACTCTTTCTCTTCTTCCTTGTTACGGTTGCTTCCAGAGTACCTTCTACATTAGGTTCTTAAGGCTTTCCAAAAATTCTTGCATAATGATCAATCTCTGCCGACACTTCATAATCTAACTCATTATCCACACCTTGATTCGTTGCTTCCATATGAAAGAAATCTATAGAAACTAGAAATTGATATTTTTGGAGTACCTTTCGTTACACTTTTGGAATCCTTCATCTTTTGTTCATCCTCATTTGAAATGTTCTAAAGAATGCAGCAAGAGCAATCTCTTGAGCATCTAAATTACCAAGATTTATCATGAAATTCTTGATCTGATGGGCAATAGGTTTTGAATTTTTCCATTCTGTTCTTCCTATTACTGGTAATTCTTTCAAGAAGTAAAAGAGTAAGAAGACAATAAAATTTCTGTACTAGAATGCATTCTTCTTGCTCTTCTTGATTTCCTTTAAGTTCTTCAAAAGATGTATTCAAAGTATCTCACATAGGTCATAATCCATACCTCTTCTAACCATATCAATAGTAGTGTGTACAATAGTAGTAGAAACTGTCAGGTCATTACTAGGTAGACAAACTTTGTGACCAATAACCATCGTAGCATGCCTAATGACTAGATATTTAATTGTTCTCAAGACAAGATATTTCCCTTTGAGGGTCACACAAACCACCTTAATTATCTCTTGCTCATTCACATCCTTTCATTTGGGAACTAGTCTAGGGGAACACAAACCAATTACATCTTTGATTGCTTCTTTGGTAATCAAATGTGCTTCATCAATTCACAATGATTCATTATGAATTCTGCTCAAAACTATTCAAATATACTTCCTGTCGAACTCAAACAAAGGGGATTTCCGCCAAACATCCAATTTCTCCTCAACTAACATTTTTTAAGCATCATGGTTTTCTTCCAATTCATTCTTCCATAGAATACTTAACTGAACTGGTGGAATTTCCTCTATCTTACTATAGAAGAATTCATAGATATCGTTAGTGGGAAAAACTTCAGGAGGAATGCAAGAGAATGCACCAACTCTTTCAACAAATTTTTCAAATGTTTCCTCAAATTGACTTGCAATCTATCCAAAATATTCACAATCTTTGAGTTATCCATAGCTATAAAAGTGAAAGATTGTGCAAGTAGGAATACCTCTATACTTGCTAACAAAGAGATAGATATCCAGCTTCTGAAGCACACTTTGAATCCACTTAAATTTCATTTTCCCTTCAAACCCTAAAACTCTAAATTTCTCTAGCTTCTCTAAACTTCCTTTGCATGCTTCTCCAAAAATACATATGCCTCTTGAAATATCTGAATTTATTTCTTTCATTCTAAATAATTTTGCAATAAATGCTTCAAATTGTAGGTAGATCACCTCAAAAATTGTGTGCAACTCCATCCTTTCAAAATCTACAAACTTCATTCTTCACACATGCGATTGAAAAATTCCTTAAATTCATTACCACATTAAATAACTTTTGTCATGATGTGACATAAGTATTGATGAGGGGGTATATTAATTTTTTTGATACTTGCTCCCCCTTAGTCATTGCTAGACTCAAAAATTGACAAGTGTATCTGCAATAGAAGTTGGCACAAATGAGACTGATGATTTTGATTCAAATTTCTTTAATTCTCCTTCCTTTCTCTAAATTCTTTTCATCTCTTTTCCCACTTCTTCCAAATCAATGATTAGTTCATGCTTCTTTGTCAGATAGTTATCTTTTCTCCTTTTGTAGTTATTAGCAAGATGTTCTGGATTATTCTAATCATAGAAAACAACATTCTTCCTTTCATTCTTTATTTTATTCAATCTATTTTTGCACTAATTAGCTTTATGTCTAGCCTTCTTGCACTTAAAACATTTGTTGGAGAATGATTATCATTCATTCTACTTTTGTAGTCCTTTTCCCTATGATCAATTTTTTTGTAGGAATGAAAAACACCATTGAAAGAAAAATACCTTTGAGAATTAGGTTGTTTGATGGCAATTCTTCTAGAATTTCTTCTTAAGTTCTTGATTCATCCATCTTTACACTGAGTCTTCTTGTTAAAAGATTGCTTTGCTTTTGAACTCTGACCTTCTTCAAACCCTAAACCACTTTCATCCATTATCAGCCTCTAAGAAATAATCAACTCATCAAGCATTTCAGAGCTTACCTTAAATTTATCCTTAAAACTTCTTTCCTTTTCTATATCTAACCTCAATATTTTTGCTTCTTACTCAAGCTTGACACATTCATCCATTTTCTCTTGAATTTCAACTTGCTAGCAACCTTCAATTCTTTTCATTTCTTCCAATTGTTGTAAAAGTCTAGTGATCTCACCATGTTCTCTTCTCAATTGATCACAAGCATCTTCATATCTTCTCCTTAGATATTTGATACAATCATTCGCTTCCTTCAGCTTATTCTTCAGATCTTCAATTTCTTCTTAATATCTAGCAGAGATCACTTCTGAAGGAAAAAGTTTCTTGTATTCAAATTTTGAGACCTTCCTCAAGTTGTTAGTCTCCTTCAAAGGAACCAAGCTTTGATACCAATTATCGAATATCTAGAATATTGAGAGGGGGTTGAATCAGTATTCCATAAAACCATTCAAATAAAATCCAACTAAACATTATCACAATTCTAATTGAATCAATAGGAGAGAACATGGAAACAAATCAATGCATCAACACACATGAACACCAGGATTTTTATGTGGAAAAACTAAAATGGGAAAAACCACGACAAGGATTAACTCACAATATATTATATCCGAATACAAGATATTACAAGGCTCACTACCAAGACTCATTGTTCTTGAAAGGATCACAACCTGAATACAAAAGATGGCTAACTGCCAAGATACAAAGATTGTGGCTTGCTACCAAAACTATGAACTAATAGAATACACCTTCAATGTGCAGGGTTCATTTCCAATGAAGCTCTAAATAAGAATTACCTCTCACAACAATCGCTCAACAATTCCATTTTGATCCTTAACTAATAAAGCATTTAGACTTGCATCTTCGCTTATCCCTTGATCCTCTTCACACTTCACCATACATCTCTTCCTTCTCACACCTTACACTTCTTCACCATACACCACACACCCTCTCTCTCTTTCTCTCTTTAAAGAATCTTATATATATATATATGTATATCCATTCATCAATTAGGTCGGCCAAATTAGATGAAAGAAAAATAATTAAAACACTCTTGTCGACACCATATATGATTTAAAACATTTTATCCATGTAGTGCATTATTTCAAGTCAGCTAACATCCATAAAGAATAACTAGTCTCCTTAGTGTATTGCATACATTAGGTCAACCAAAAATAGAACTTAATCCATAGTTCTAAACTCCAAACCAACATACAATTCTCAAAGAAAACACCTTATGGATATGAGATTACATCAATTTCTCATCATACTACCATCATAGAGACTACTATTAGAACCACAACATTATAATGTTCTCCTTAAAAAAATGCAGTCTCCCACACTAATATGTTGAGCAAAGAACAACAATAGAATATAAAATAAAAACTCTTTCAATGATAACTTTCTGCTCACAACCTAAAACTTCTCAAGATCCAAGATATAGCTATCTGAATGAGACATGATAACATGCTTAAGAGATTAGATTCATATCTTTTCTTGTAGTTAAATTTGGACTCAAAACCAACACACTAGTTCATCACAAATGAACACTACTGGTAGAGAACATCTTCCAATAAACTAAGTAAACTTCCCGTATAGTTGTCACCATGTTGAAATCAATGACAACACAAAAAAAACCAACACAATCCATCTACACTTCATGCTCATGTTGCAAGGTTCCATAATTCCAACACGAACCATATTGGATTTCTACTTCACCTGAAGTTTCCAATTTAAACATTCAATTAGTTCCTCTAATTTTTACATTCATTTGTATACATTTAAATGATTTTCATTTATTTAATTTAAATAAAAGAAGATATTTTTGCCAAGAATTCCCAAAATTCCTTTTATTATAATATCTGTGGATTACATAATATCCTTATTTATTTTAATCTATTATATTTCATGACTACATGTCACTATCAAAAGGGGGAAAACTTCTTAGGTTCCTCTTCACTCTCAGAGTCTACCACAATAACTTCTGGGGGGTGGATGTACACTCATAGGTGCTCATCCAACATTTCCCTTTGAACCTTATGGGTACTAGAACTACATTCATTTGGTAACTCCATGCGAACAAAAAGTTTAACTGGTTCAACTTTGGGGATAGGTACAATAGTTTTAGCTATTTCATCCCTCTACTTCTTCTCCTTGATACACTTAAGAGTGTCAACGAAGGCCTTATAGTCAACTAACAAT
>VDFB02147816.1:0-16943 GCA_007258455.2 Sequoia sempervirens | reverse complement strand
TGTGGGTACCCTATATGAAACTAGACCTCTAGATTCTAGGCTGGCTTCCTATTTGATCTTCAGATTAATTATGTGTACTTTTTTGGAAAAGGGAAAGAGATTTGAAATTAAAAGCTTAAATTGAAAACTAAACTCGGTGATGCACCTAATTGGAAATCTAAACTGCAAATTAACTCACAAATGACTACTTAGTGCTTTAATTTGCACAACCTAATTTGATAGCCTAATCACCTAAATATTTTAAGCAGAGGCTTTGATTCAATACAATTTTGAGGGAAAACATGGTTTTCACGACTAAACTGATCAATCAATTACATGCATAGTGTATAACCAATGAACTTAAACTAAACTGCATACATATATTTGATGAAACATAAAGGATTTATTCAATAAACTGATAGAATTCTACCATTATAAAATATATTTTATTTTAAATTTAATAAATAATTATTATTGACTTTCTACATGCACTATGTGTAAAGTCTTGATTGATAGGCTGACTGAAAAATATCTCTAACTTTTAAACTATTACACATTTTTTGAATCCAAAAGATGTGTACACTCTATGCTTCACAAAGTATAGTTTAAAATAAATCATAAAAGTTGTTGACCAAGTTAGGGTGGCTAGATAAATATTTTTTAATATTTTTTATAAATTCCTACTAGAAAATTCATAACTAATTATTTACTTGAATAAAAAAAAAATATGTGTCACATCTGGGCATGTGTCCTCTACTTATATTCAAAGATTTGAAAAAGAGAATTTATTTTTTCTCATACTTAGGGTGGCTGGAAAATCACTTTTTTTTTCAAAAATTCAAAGTACTAATGTATTGAAATTTAAGATTTTGACCAAATAAAATTATTTTTTCGAAAAAAATCCTAGTAGCCTACAAACTGCATTCAATTTTCTACAAATTCTATTCCTACATATTTTCCAAATTATTTTAATAACCTCTTCAAATTCTTAAATGAATTTTCTTGATATTAATTTTTTTGTATATTTTCATTGCCACTAAAGGGACATTTTTGGCCCATCATGATCCTGCACTAACCCTTACATCTTAAGTACAATCTTATTTGATCAAGAAAATTATTTTTTTAGTAAGAAGTGATACAACCCTTACCAATTAATAGTAATGACACAAACTCTATGCCACAATATTACATTTTTGCACTATATAGGATATCATATCATATCATAACAAATCCATAGATCTAGTCTTATTCCTCAAAGGTTTTCATTCAAAAAGGATCTACCTACTATCTCTTTCTAATAATTAGAGTCTTTGTACTTCACAAACCAAGTGTAAGAAATAATCCCTTCATACATCTAGGATGACATTTTTGACCGCCCTTTTAAATCGCAATCAATAATTGATCTTATGTTTCAAATTTAATCTATATATAATAGTATGATGTCAAGAATATCCTAAAATGATGTTAAATAGTATTAATAAGAATTAATAATAATTAACCACATAGTGGCCAATTGATATGCACATCACATGCAGACCTAGCAAACAACTCAAACATATATCACATATAAACATAGTGGACTAGCTCATGCATAAATCACACACATGATGTGACTAGCTCATGCCTACATTGCATATCCATAGGTAAACATAGTGGTTAGCATATTCACTAATCATAGGTACACATAGTGGTTAGCTCTTAGATGCATCAAAATCTCATATTCATCTACTCATACATACATCATACATACACATAGGGATCAAATGGAAAAAAGAAATATATGTGACCTTATTGCCTCCATCTTCCCATTTACCTAGCTCAATAATACCTAAGCCCTTAAGTACATCCCAATTGGAAAGAAGAATTCTAATGCATCCCATACTACATCATCAATCCATCCACTTTTTTCTAAATTCATTTCCAACTTGGATGACAAGACAAGCATTACATAATACATGAGGCTATTAATAAGATTTCAATTGCTTATTGAACCTTTTTATTCAATGGATCCTAACACATATCACCTTCATGATATGTATAAAATTTAATCCAAACTTGTATGTAGCTCCTTGCATCTATCACCTACATGTTATTGGTAAATGTTGGGTCAACCCTATCATATTCTGGGTATCTCCTAGAATCATTCACCTTCATGCTATTGGTGAATACTAAGTACACCCTACAAATTTAATTCACTTCTAATGTAAGTTCCCTAATAAACATGTATATAAACAAGGGTATGTATGCAAGTTAATCGCATACATGTGAAATATTAATTTAAATGTAACACACTTGCAAATCCATACAATTTGAATATAAATTATCCCCCATACATGCCATTAAAATTAATATGTACACAATTGAATGAGATACATGTTATTCAACTATGATAATGATTTATACCCTTTATATGCCATATGAATCAATCACATGCATGTAACTAAATGACATAAATACATTCAATACTAATGTAAAAAATACACTGAGAACACCATGAAATTTTGATTTACACGTGATGTAATACTAGCACAAAAGATATACTAAAAAAATATATTTTCATGTGCTAATGACATAGTTTCCAGATCCTAGAACCCTAGTACATATATATGCACATTAGGCACACAATATGGTTTTAATTTACAAAGTAACCTTGTGGACATGCATTACAAATCAATTCCATATAACTCAAAAATATAAATACTATTAAATCCTAATGCACACAATAACACAAGGTACACCATACAAAATCAATTCACACGTGATGTAGCCATAACATAAATTCAATATAATAAGGATGTGTATATAAGTCAGTTGCATACATGTAAAAACCTAGTTCACATTAGCACACTGGGCACACCATATAACTTTAAATAAACATATACCTATAAATGTGTCATCGAGAATATTATGCACAAAAATCAATGACACATGCATAACATTCAACCATAATATGAAATATACCAATTTACATTCCATATGAATCAATCATATATATACAACTTAATGATATAAATATCATCAATACTAATTCACACAAGAACTATGGTATATAAATAATGTTGTGTATACAATTCAATTGCATACTGAAAAATAGGAAAAGAGGGGGGATCTAGGTCCTCAATACGAAGAACCTAAGATATAGGAGTCCTATTTCCATCTTTCATTTAAAATCACCAACCATAAAGCCAAGAGATTGAATTTCAACCTCAATGGTGAGCAATTAGACTTGGTCGGTGGGATTCTTTAAGGGCGGTTTAGGATGATTAGGAATGATTTGAAATAATGAAAATAAATGAACTATATGACCTAATATATAAAATGTAGATTCCTAAATATATACAAACCGTAACAACACTTTGCAGGTAGATCTAGGAAATATCAGAGGACATGTACCTTTCACCAAAAGATGGTTCTGGAATGTGCAAGAGGATTAGTTTGTCCCTGGGTGAATGGGTCCTTGATAGGGCTTCTAAAAATAACTTTGACAGTCCTTGGGTGTTAGATTTGAGATGTTGATTCCCACTTGCAAACTTGTTGGAATGATAGAAGTAAATTCTACAACTAAGTTTTTGTGTCTTAACAAGAAAGATGACAACAAATGCAACAATGCAAAATTTATCTTCAATATCTCTTCAATCCTTTTCAACCTATAATTTTCACATACACAAAGAGGGAAATTTTTTTGTGCCATATAGGGGTTTGCTTCAATCAAACCCCGTGAATAGTGTTCTCACTTTCACAATGGCAATGTCAATGATAAAAACATTGATGAAGGAAAGGGTGAATGAACACTTGTTGCAACTCACCATCCTTTAATCACTTCCTTAAAGGACTGAAGTCATACACATCTCTTCAAAGGAAATGGATCTTGCTCACTTGATTTACTTGAATAATTGAACACTTGAATGTATGAATACCTACAATACTTGTTAGCATTCACAAGATAACTTGAACACACATAAATTTGGACATGATGTTAGGATCTTGATTGCTGCTATAAATGATTGATAATGTTGCTCATGGATGCTCTTGAAAATGATATTTTCTCTTAAAAGTTAGGAGGTGTGTGTTATATTTCAAATGATAGAATGACTGTATTTGTAGGTGTTTATCTAATTTCGTAAAAAATTAGATTAAAAAATCCAACACTTACAACTTGAATTTTGACCATTAAAATACCACCAAAAACATATTTTAAATTGGATCCTTTCCCATAAAGGGGATCCATTCGCCAATGGGTGAATGGGTCTTGGCCTATATTTCTAGGACACATATAATCCATGAATATTTATTATTAAATACATTTATTTAATGTTGGTTCCCCTTTCGAAAAATGGTAAGAATAAGGCTTTGGAATGGATAATTTGGAAAAATTAGAAGCTTAATTAAGTCCAATTAATTAAAGGACCCAAACATAGTGTGAATTTGTAAAGGTATGCAATTTCCTACACTATATTTAGCCCCCACTTTAGTGAGAGTATAAACTTTTTCTCAAAACCACACTATAGTAGAGAAATTTATGTCAAGGGAGGTCCAATTATACAACTATTAGAAATATAAGATGACAAAGGATCAAGGAGAGCGATCAGACCCCCAAGATCTAAGATATCATGGCAAAGAAACAAAGGCATAAATGAACACACACATGTGTAGCAGCAAAACAAGGTACACAAACATTCAATTGGAAAGCTAATGCAAGAAAAGGAAAAAAGGATGGACTAGAAAGCTTGTGTTGTATGCCCATAAAATATGCTCACAAGGGCTAGTGAAGTCCATTGTTCACTAGGTGAGACCCAAAGGAAAAAATGAGAAACACAAACTAGGTATACAAGGTGTGCACTCATAAAAAGGTAAAATAAATGGGAAGGACACACTAGGTATAGGTGTGTACCCATTTTTTATCCATACCAAAGCTATACTCCCTAATAACTTTTATATGGTGCCACAAAAATGATCAATGCTATGCCAATGCTACACTAAGTTCAACTTCTTGTGAACACAATGAAGCCAAAAATGCTAATTTTATAATGTCAATGTATGTCCCCACTTTCAAGAAATTATGAAACACCATGCTGTGAGCCATTACTTTAAAGTAGAAAATGATAAATTCCATGCAACAAAAGGTCAAAAGAGCTTATTTCAAAAGTCCTATGTGAAAGATACATTTCCAAATAAACGACATCATGAGAAGGGGTTTACCCCATAATACAATTCCATGAACAACATAGAAATGTACATTGAGGGATCCACAGATCTGGGGTTAGCATATGTCTTTGCTACAGTGATATAGTAGAGCTCAAAACTATTATCATCCCTCAAAAACTCATGGAACAAAGAACAAAAATGGGGAATGATACATAGAGAGATAGAGAGAAAACAAAGATGCTTTTGGGCCAACATGAAAGATACTTGAATGACCCAATTCCTTGCATCATCCACAAAAGGAAAACACAAGACAAAGAAAGGGTAAATTTTATGACATATAGAATAATTAAGATACAAATAGAAAAATGTCATAATAGATTTGTTTCTTGTATATCCTTTCACCAACAAAGTAACAAGGGTCATCCAAAGAAAACTCACAAAAATAAAGGCACACCAAGCAACATGATACGAGATATCAAATTACATGCAAGAAAACATAAAGAACATAAAAAGATGAAGTAGTATGTCACATGCGAGCTGACCTAGATGAGGTCATCTGCATCCCAGTCTTTTTCATCATAAATGAAAGATAGATAACTAGCTATAGGGACTACAAAAAGTGTCATGCTAGGAACATCACCAGGTTCAACATGTGGTGGGTCACTCCCATGAGGAGGATCATCACAGTTTCCCCCATTTGAATTCATAGAAGTGGAAAATAAAAAATTCAACTCATTTTATAATTCTTCATCAATTTTAGCAATCTCATCTCCATCATCAAAATTTATCACAATCAGAGTTTTTATGATTATTACTTTTGAATTCTCTTGTTTACCTCTTATTTTGATGCAATGTCTTATTTTGATGGAATTTGGATTTCTTCTTGAGTTATTTCCACAGGTGTGGATGACGTTAGTTAGTTTGTTTCTTCCAATAAATGAGCAATAGCACGAAGTCTATGCCTATGCTCTTTAGTATTTCAGTTTCTTTTAGCATAACTTTTAAGTTGTGATGGTGTAGGAGTGGGCTTATCAACCATTGGTTTATTTTCTTCCCTTAAGGGAGGAACTGAAGGAACTATCGGGGGTTGGGAAATTCTTGTCTCTTTAGGTTTATAAACTTTTTTGTCTTAGGAGGTACAAAAGGGATCATCTTAGTGTCTCTTGGTCTTTTATATGAGTTGGGTGGAGGAACTGTGGTGAATTTATCTTTGTTACTTGGAAGGGATTTTGGCTCAATCATAGGTTAATCAATGTTAAGTTGGGGAGAAGGAACAACCATGGACTCGAGAATATTGCTAAGGGATAATTATGCTATGCACTTTACCTTTAACTTTTGATAGGATTTGAAAAAGAAATCTTCACAAGGCTTTATAGGCTCCATAGGTCCAGGCCAAAATAAATCTAATGCAAAATTCCCATAGGAAGACAAAGGATTAAATCCATTGTGATGCACTATAAATATCTTGTTCCATACATGAAACTTTATGCACTTTTGAATGACAAATGAGATGACATTCATGGAGTGTAACCATGAGTAGCCTAGCTTCCATAAAATTGGTTCAATTCAGGATGATGGAGAATGACACATCTAATTGTTTAGGTTCAAGTTTTGATGGAAGAGTGATTGAACCTATTATAGGGAAAGAAAAACCATTATGTGTTTTAATCCATGATTTCAATTGTTCATAAGTATCTTGGTAAAGCTCTTTCAAAAACAATAATTCCTCAATGATGAAATTCTCTGCACATCAAAGATCAATAAGTATTCCTTGTACAAGTATGCTATTGATATGAACACTAATGTAGATAGGACCATCAAGAAAATGTCCAAGTGCATCATCCTTAGTAAAAGAAATGTTAGGTGACAAGTGGTTTGTCCCTTACAAGGTTGAATGCCAATGAGACCAATCATGCCTTGTAGAGGACCATCTTTATTATCACTCTTATTATCATCAATCATGCCTTCTATCTTAACAACATTCATCAAATTATTCTTATTCTCACTAGCTTTTACAAAGTTGATTAAATGATTTGGCATTTGGTTCGTGAAGATTTAAAATTTTTGGTTAGGTGGGGCAACAAACTTTATTCCCTTGATCATTAACACCACCCAATTGGATGTGAGTGGAATCAATGAGGTCTTGTACATGATGTTTATGACACATGCATCATTCTGTATCATGTCCAACTTGTTGATGATAATGAAAAATGACATTTGGGTTATGATTTGGAGGGAAAGGCTTGGTTGTATCAGTAGGTCTAACTAGAGGTAAATTTATTAAATTCTTTTTCAAGAGTTGCATCATAATTGAATGAAGGGAATGGAGGAGTGGGGTGAATTTGATGCCCTTAGCTTGAAATCAGTATGGGGTTGTCTTTATACCAACAACTTGATGCTACAAATAGATGGTTGATTGAGGTGGATTTATGTTAATAAAACCCCTTTTTTTTCTTGAATGATTGAAAATTATTGTGAGATACATATTTTGAATTTTCAGCACAATTCAAGGAAGCTTTCTCTTCATATTAACTAATTGAATTTTAATGATCACAGAGAGCCACACACAAATGTGTAAAGGATGGAAACTTTATCATCCCAACCTTACCTCTTTTTTTCTTTTGTAAGAACTGTCAATGAACATTTGTTGAAGACCCACATCGAGGAGGTTAATATTGATTTGTGAGTAAAGCAATTGATAACGTGTTATAAAATCTGACTTTTTCTCCTTGTTGTTGCTTACACCTTATTAAGTAAGATAGAGCCATCTTAGGACCAATTTGCACATATAAATGGTTAAGAAAGGTATCAATAAGCTCATTGAACAAGCGGATTGAATTATTCAGTAATGAACAAAACCATTCCAAGGATGTGTCTTTCAAGGACCTAGGAAAGAGTTTAGCCAAGAGTTTATCTTAAAAATGAAGTCACTACATAAGGTTGTATATGTTGATACATGGTTACTAAGGTATCCTTTACCATAATATTTCTCAAAGTGGGGTACCTCTATGCCTTATGGCACTTTTGTTTTCAATATCTCCAATGATAATGGGTTTCTTTTGACATATTGTGAAGGTTGTCCATTTTGGTTTTGGTTCAATGTTGTTATTTGTTGTTGAAGGGATGCAACATTTTGCAAATTTTGGTTTATGAAAGAATCATTGGTTGTGTTTTGGGATGAAGGTTGATATGTCAAAGGTGTATATATGTTAGGTGGACAATTAAATTGCAAGTTTGTTAGAGGTGATGAATTTGGAGATATTAAATGTTTGAGTTCACAAAACTAAAAGGATTCCCAATATAAATACCCAAGGTTGGAGCCATATTGTTGTTTGGTTGCATCGTTGTGGTAAAAGTTGGATTTGTATATGTAGGAATAGAGGTTATAGTTTTAGGGGAGTAATTTTATTTCCTCCTTGGCTTTGAGTATATCCCAAATTGTTACACCCCAAATTGTGAAGTTACTATTTACTATTACTACATAGGGTAAATGTGAATGTAATGTGAATTTTGGAGATGAATTAATGTCTATACCTTGTTATCAATATGAATGTTATCTCATTTGATGTTATCTCAATTGATGTTATTCATGGTGAAATATTGCATAAATGTGAATAGATGGTTATTGAATTATTATTATTCTAACTTTGAATATGTTTATATATGCTACTTATTTTTGTGAAAAATTGACTACCAAGCATGTGTTAGTGGTTGCAAGTAAATGTCCATTTCTCCAGGGGGATGTGAAGTATCACTCAAGAGAAGATATTGGTAGGGTAATCAGTAAAAGTAAACTATCTGAGCATACACATACCACATTAGAGTGATTGAACTTAGTCAATTTGTGGGTAAAAGGTAAGTCATCCATAGCTAGTATGTTTGCATTGAGAGTTCGGTTTACTTCTGCATGCATTGGGTGATGTTTATTTGTTTGAGCTTTTGAGGCCTACCTTATATCTCTATGCTTGATTGATGAGTATATATATATATATATATATATATATATATATATATATGAGCATATACATATATACACATGAGCATTTATGCTAGGAAAGAATGTATATATGTATATATATAAATATAGCATCTTTGTGTGTTGGTCTACCAAAATAGTGGTTTATACTTGATTAGCGAGTAAGTTATGGCTAATCATGATATGAATATTCTATGCATGGTAATAAATATACACACACATAAGAATTTATGCTTAAATAGAGGAGTGTATTTATGTATGTAAATATATATATATATATATATATATATATTATTGTTGCTATATTATGTGAATGCTCACTCATTTGCACTTAGTTGTGTATTGAATGTATTCAGGCATAATAGACTTATGATATATAAGAATAAATCTATAAAAACATATATATATAATACATATACTTATATGGAGATATATGTTGATATATGTGTGATTATATATATTTTAATATATATTTGATATATTATCATTTGCATCAACTATTTATTGAACATACACTGAAATATATATACATATATATATATATTGGTATCGCTTAGATATATGCCTGAAGACAACACCTACATTTCAACATTTCTTCTAGTCTTTATACTAGCTCAATGAAGACTTAGAAGCCAATGCATTAAATCCTAAAAGAATTAGTCAACATATCGATGGAAACACCTAGCGAACTTGATTGGCACATATGGGGATAAGACTACCACGTGAAAAGAATTGAGGCCGCTCATGACCATGTCTTTGGAAGCCGAATTAAAAGGTTGTTTTGGAGGTTGATATTGACCAAGGCAATATGAGTCAATGTTTGTCGTCAAGTTGAAAGTAAAATTTGGATCATACACAATAATGTGAAATAATCATGTATCACCAGCTAAGAAATTCGTATGAGTAAGACATGGCAATATGCCTAAATTTTGTTGGCTTTGACTTAGTTGATTTGTGAAATGGAGAAAACATGGACTAAGTCCAACATATTTCATTGTTATAGTTGAATTAATTCATAGAAAAAGTCGATTCAAGTTATGTGTAGGCAATTCATCATTGGCATATTCTTCTTACCTGGGAATTGCATCATCTTACTAGTTTTGGTGCCACCCCAATTTCAGTTTCATGTAGATGTCGATTTGGGAGAAAATAATGAATTCTCCATGTGCAAGTTGAAATGGTCTTTTGAATGTTGTCAATATGGAATTTGATCTGTTATGTTGAGTATGGGCTTGATTTGTCACCACCTTTAAGTTGAATCATGCTACAAGGAAGTGGTGTCAATCTACATGTCAAAATTGTAGGATTTTATAGGCTGGTTGCTCTATAAATAGTCATACCAACTCATTAGAAACATATTCATTCTCATTATTCTTATGCTTACCCATTCTTGACTAATCATTATTTGCAGCCATCATTCATATTTCTATATTCTTGTGTGGCCATTATTTCTATTAAGAGAGGTGTATCATACCAAGAGAATACGTCTTTATCTATTTATCATATCTGACTTTACCAGTCATTCTCATCTGATTTACAAGTGAGAAAAGAGTGAGATCTTGTGAGGAAGAGTTGTCTTATACTAAGAAAAGTGTGTTATCAACAAGAGAGAAATAGAGGGTGTTGTTTTGGGAAGATGATTCAAGCTGAATTATTGTTGAAGGTTGCACTGTCATCATTATTTGGGATAAACGATAATAAAAAACCGAGTGTCTGAGTTATTGTTTATGATTCTACAATGAAAAAAGTTGGGTTCACCAAAATGAAAAAAAAGGAAAGAGAAGGGGGGATCCTAGGTCCTCAATACAAAGAACCTAAGATATAGGATTCCTCTTTCCAACTTTCATTCAAAATCACCAACCACAAAGCCAAGAGATTGAGTTTCAACCTTAATGGTGAGTAAATTGGACTTGGATTGGTGGGAATCTTTAAGGGTAGTTTAGGATGATTAGGAATGATTTGAAATAATGAATCTAAATGTACTATATGACCTAATATATACAATACAAATTCTCGAAGATATACAAGCTGTAACAAACATTTGTTGGTAGATCTGGGAAATATCAAAGGGCATGTACCTGTCACCAAAAGATGGTTCTAGAATATGTAGGAGGACTAGTTTGCTCCTTGGAAAATGGGTCCTTGATAGGATTTCTGAAAATACTTTTGACAATCCTCAAGTGTCAGATCTGAGATGCTGATTTCCACTTGCAAACTTGTCAGAATGAAGGAAATAAATTTTGTAACTTAAAATTTTTGTGTCTTGACAAGAATGATGACAACAAATGCAATAATGCAAAATTTATGTTCAAGATCTCTTCAATCCTTCCTCAAATTGTAATCTAAACATATACAAAGAGGGAAAAATGTTTGTGTCATATATGGGTTTTCCTAATTTAAACCATGTGAATAGTGTTCCCAATTTTACAATGACAATGTCAATGATAAAAACCTTGAATGGAAAGGAAGGAAATGATGAACGAACACTTGCTGCAACTCACCACCCTTTAATGGCTTCTTTGAAGGAATGAAGTCATACACATCTCTTCAAAGGAATTGGATCTTGATTGCTTGATTTTCCTGAATGCTTGAATGTATGAAGACCTACAACACATGTTAACCTTCACAAGATAACTTGAACACACATAACCTTGGACATGATGTTAGGATCTTGATTGCTGCTAAAAATGACTTATAATGCTGCTCTTGGTAATAATATTTTCTCTTAAAAGTGAGGAGGTGTGTGTTATATTTCAAATGATAAAATGACTATGTATTTATAGGTGTTTATCTAATTTCCCAAAAATTAGATTCCAAAAGCTAACACTTGTACAACTTAAATTTTGATTGTTAAAATGCCTACCAAAAACATAATTTAAATTGGGTCTTGGCCCATAAAGGGAACCCATTCACCCATGGGAAAATGGGTCTTGGGTTATATTTCTAGGATAGACACAATCCAGGACAATTTAATTATTAAATGCATTTATTTAATGTTGGTTCCCCTTTTAGAAAACAGTAAGAATAAGGCTTTGTAATACATAATTTGGAAAATTAGAAGATTAATTAAGTCCAGGGTAAGTGCACCAAGATGGTCGCACTTTTGTGGCCAAAAAAGAAAAGAAAAGCTCAAAACGCGTTCGCATTATAACGCGAACGCGTTTTGAGCTTTTAAAAGCAAAAAAAAAAGCAAACTCAAAATCATTTCTCATTTCCTTTTTGCTGTGTTTTAGCTCCGCCCGCGGCCAAAAACCCTGTCATACGCGCTCGCGTTTTTGGAGAGGTCAAAATTCATCAAGAGCAATTGGATTTCTTCACAAATATGGCGCCACGACGACGAAAAGATGCAAGAGGTAAGTATTGTTTGGTATTTGTTTTGAATTTGTTAGTTTTAAATTGATTTTGTTTGTTTTAGTTTAGAAATGAATGTTTTTTTTTTAATTTGTAGGAAATCGTCAACAAGAGGAGGAAAATCCTCAACCAAATCAACCTCAACCACAAAATCAACCTCCCCCACCATTCTCTCAATACCCTCCTGGCACTCAAGAAAATTTGAGGAGTGAAATTGAAAACAATAGAAAAGAAGTTGAGGATCTTATTATTAGGTTGAGTGATCAAAATTCTTCAACCACAGAAAGGATACATCTAGCAGATTCATTGAAGGATTTGTTAAAAAATGTGGATGCAATTAACAAATATCTGATGGCCAGGAGGCAAACATCGAGGGCATATTATGCGATAAATTATCATATAAAAAAGTAAAGATTTAAAGATTACTAAAAGCGATTTGTGCTCTCTATTCACTGACCTCTAGAACAAATCGCACCACCAATGCAAAGAGGTTTCCTATCCATTGGTGCCACCACCTAGAGATTTAGGAACCATTTTTATGACGATGGCATATGGTCTCTTTGATTACCCACCGTGCAATAACTGTGAAGTCCCCCAATATTTTCTTAGGAAATTATAATGTGAGTTTGTATTGAACCAAATCCCAAATTATTTTGATATGAAGGAGTTTCAGGGGAGAGGTGGGGGGTCAGCACAGGATAGGCCTGGTGCATAGCCGGATCCACATTTTATTGCATCTCCTCTCGCCAGGTCACCGCGGAGCGCATTTCATGCATGCCTGTGATTGCAAAGGAGAGTGTCATGTAGAGACTTTGCAAAGCATCACATCCTTGATCAGAGTGTCATCCACCACACTAGCCCCATTGTACAGCGCAATCCAGGGGAGTCTTCAGGTGGTGGCCTTCGAGGCCATGTGTGTCGATCTTGCGGAGCCACTTGTTCATATGACCCTACCGGCCCTCAGGAGGGTGCTACACAAGATCCATATACTTCTACGCAGCCTGATCCGTATGCATCTACGGGGATGGAGAGGGCGGCTAACATTCTGCATGATGCATATGGTATTGACAGTCAGGTAAAATTGAACATGTTCATTGAATTTAGTTTATTAAATTTTAATTGTCAAATGCAAGATTAACTAATTTAGTTTTATTATTTTAATAAAATTGTAGGGTCACAATGTTGACCCTGGGTACACTAGTCAATCTACTTATTTTTGCAGTACACCTATCAGTGGGGTATGTAAAGTTAGTAAACAATTATAAATTTATTACATATGTTAATAGCATTGTTTTACAAATGGTATTTTAATATGTGATTTTGGATGTTGAATAGGGTGTTGTTGGAGGTTTCAAGGAAACACCTCCGAGTGCGAGTAGATTTGCTCAAACTTTCACTAAGGTAATATAGAATAAAGAGAACTTAAAGTTAATGAATTCTAAGTTTAATCTAAATTTGTGTATATATAGTCATAAGAGTATATGGGTTCACTAGGTTATTATTTGAAATCTTTTAAGAATGGTCCTACCATGATTGTTTGTCTTAGAATTCCTACACTAGCAAGCTCTATATAATAAAAATTTAACATGGAATTGACAAAGGTAGAGCTACATTCTACTCCATCCTATATAATTTTTTGTGATGTCAACATAACCAAGAATAAGACGATGGATGTCCTACATGATGTCAATGTAACCAAAAATAAAATTTCTATCCTCGACCCTATCTATCAGCCAAGACTCCTTCAATATCTCCTAGACGCTTGGAGATGCTTAAGACTAGGTCAAAATACCCTATATTCTCTCCATTTGTTGCATAGCTCATCAAGTTTCCCTATATGTTCTATAACTAATCATGATTGCATGGAAAGAAGCTATAATTACTCATTAAACTCTCAACTATTGGAGCCTCCCTCAAACTTTCCCATAGGACGTGGAAAATGCTTTGTGAAATGATTAAAATCCCCATTAGGGTGTGGGAGATCTTTTAGGGAAAACATTTGACACTAATTTGATCCATTGAATTCTTTCTTCATTCTTATATATTCCTCAAATATACCTTGCAATACCCCCTATCATACCTAAATCTACTACATTCATGTCCTTGTTAGCTAGTATGTAGGTGATATAGTATGGTCCATGAATTTTATTGTCTTTTTTTTTCATTTTTCTATACAGTCCTCTTTTATCTCACTACTACGTCCTCACATAAAAAGAAAAGAAAAACATTACTTCTTTTTCTCATCTAAGGCCCCTAAGGTTTTAAACCCTTTAGATGCAAGGATTCAAAGCACATCAACCATGTGGTACAAATGACTAAATCCCAAAGACGATTTGTAGCAATGAAAGAGATTGGAAAGGTAGAGAGAGCTAAGCACCGTGACTCAAGAGGAAACTTCTTCAGCTTTCAGTAAAAACAAAGCCACTAGGCTAGCAAACTTGTGGATCAAGCCAACATTTCGTGGAAGAGGAAGAAAGCTGATTGGAACTCTTGAGACCCACCATAATGGATTTTTATATTCAACCATGAGAGCAGAAGAGAGAGTTGATATCATGTATCAAAACATTAAGCATGCATTCTTCCAGCCAATGGATAAGGAGATGATTACTTTTCTTCATTTTCATTTGCATAACCATATCACGGCATGGGAACCATGAAGACCAAGGATGTCCAGCTTTATGTGGAGGTAATGGATGTGGTCCAAACTTTAGGAGGGGCAAGAAGGTCAATGTATGATCTTGATGAATGATAGAAGAGGGGCTGGTCAGACAAACCAGGGGCACCTAGTCATGAGTAGGGACCTATAGGTTAGATTGGTGAAGCAAAGCACCAAGGAGGTATTACAAGGAAAGGCCTAGACAGTACATACAAGGAAAGGCTCCTACTGCCTCTTCTTCTCTATTTGAACCTCCTTGAGGTCCCCTCTACCATCCCTGCTATGTCCACCTTTGTAGATGTTTCTCTCACCTCCATGCTCTATGAGTTTTGACTCTCCTTGGTTTCTTTGGTCATTGCCTCTACCTTGGTAGCCACCATGTTGTCCTCTTTGATCTCTTCCTTTTCCTTTGCCCTTAGAAGTCTGATCTTGCTTCCTCTTACTCCTCTCTTCAATCTTTAATGCCAATTGATAACATTGGTGCACTGCTTTGGGGCTTAAGAGAACCATCTCCTCTTGAATGTTCCACTTCAAACCATTGAGATACCTTGCCACCTTAATACTTTCTATATCCTCTCGTGATACATTGGATCATGCAAAGTCTTTGAACTCCTCAAGATAGGAACTCATCTCCCCGACTTTGCCTCAAACTCGGCTCTCTTATGCAACTCAATTTCATAGTCTTTAGGTAGGTATGCTTTCACCTTTGGCTTACCTCCTTCCAAGTAGAGATAGGTTGTTTGCCTTCCTTCTCCCTCTCTGTCTAAATGAATTTCCACCAAGTTAAAGCAAAACCTCTTAGTCTTGATTTAGCCACCTTTACCTTCTATGCTTCAGTGACTCCATCACACTCAAAATGGTTTTCCATTCCCTCTATCCAATCCATAACTAAATCAGCCTCCATCTTTCCACTAAACAGTGGTACTCCTTCAAGTGCTTTTCCACTCAAATCCTTCAATGCTTTCAAGAAGGGATCCTCCTTCAATATAGGGTCAGGTTCAGGGATTCTATCCTCCTCTGCAACCTCTTCTTCTTTTGCTATTCTTCCATCAAACCGCATAACATTCGGTGCTTGCTCAAGTTGGTCTAACTTCTCTCTCCATACCCTATTGTCTTCCTCTATTTCTTCAACCCTCTTGGCCAACTCAACATTTGTCACCATGATGCTAGAACCACTAGACTCTGTCTCTAACATACAAGATCAATCCCAAATATTTTGCTTGCTCTGATACCAATCTGATAGGGAGAGGGGTTGGAGGAATCAATCACTGATTCCTGCTCTAGGCCTTTCCTTGTAAGACCTCCTTGGTGCTTTGCTTCACCAATCTAACCTATAGGTCCCTACCCATGACTAGGTGCCCCCTCGGGTTTGTCCGACCAACCCTCTTCTATCGGCTACAAACTCCAACCACCAAGTCCACCTTGGTTCATTGCCACAACTCTTCCTTAGCCTTTACACTATACTAAAAGACCAATCTTCCCTCAACACTCCATCAACTCTCGCAGGGTAGTGATATTCAAAAGGCTTCAAACTATCCTCCAAAGGTGTTTGAACAACCTCCAAGACTTCAACTTCCCATCGCCCTCACCAATCCTTTAGCTAGGGTTTGAAAGGCTAGTAGCCCTTGAGCCCCTATTAGGTCTCCTTCACCTACAAAACAGGTTAGAACTCACAAATCTCAAAAGGACTTCCCACTCTTTTCCAAGGTTCTTGGTTCACATGGACAACACTCAAAGATTCTTGAGGTCCCAGCCTTCCACTTTCTGTACAAAGCTCAAACATGAAATGGAGCAAAAACTAGGGTTTTAAGCTCTTCACTTGATAGTTAGCAAACT